>JAIUZE010041867.1:0-21896 GCA_022085475.1 Heliosperma pusillum | reverse complement strand
TTGGTGGAATAGCATTTGGCTATAGTTCTTGGATTTAAAGATATGATCTTATCTTATGGTATCGGAGACTCGTTTGAAGTAGTAAGGTTTTGTTGTAAGTTGAACCATATTACTTGAGGATTATAGATATGAGCGAGATTCGATGATGTGAGCTATGATGGAAATACCTTGGGACGTTAATGATAATGTTTGACTTGAGGTTGTACTTTGTTAATAATGAACTCGTGGGCTATATGACTTGAAAATGACCGAGTATAAGGGAGTATTTGTTAGTCCTTCAGTTAAAGAAACCTTTGAGGTTGTGTTGAATATTTGAGCTAAAGGAATGTTACTATGCTTGAGTTGCAATTCCGCAATTGGGAATCCGTGTTTTGTGAACGGATAGATGAATTGGGTTGTAATCGATTTGTTAAATCTAGGTGTACCTTACTTTAATGATTAGTGGTACGAGGGTCCCTTGTAAGAGACCTTTGTTATTGGGATGAGTTGCTTTACTATCACCCTAAGTCTGAAAGGAGAAATTTTGTGGATTAAACCTTAAACCTTTACTCGTGCCATCATCCCTTTTCATTTCCATTCTTGAATGTTTTTTTTTGTCAAGATTGATCTTTAAGAAATCACAAGCTCGTATCTTCTTTCTTACTCAGATATCTTCATAACTCTACTATCTGCTTTGTCTCTTCCTTGACCTCGTTATTTTCAGCGCCCCTCTCTTGTAATCTCGTGCCTTATTCATTCTCGTATTCTCCTTGAGATTCCTTATCGTTTTCTATCTCGTTGCTCCTTCATCTTTTCTCTAGTACATTGGATATTCCGTTTGTAAGGCTCAGAGAATAAGCGTGATGTAATTTGGGATTCTTTAGTTAGAATATGTGTTTTTGGATTGAGCAAATTTCAGGTTGTATTTGATCATGGAAAATAGGACTTAAGCTGTAGGATGAATCCTAATAGTGATAATGTATCTTCTCCTAGTAGTTTTTGATTTGGAGCTTGGCACTCTAGTGTTATTTTGAGAATTTAGTTAATCATGATAATAGTTCGTTGTTGTTGGGTACTATAACGGTTGCTTGGGATATCATTTGGGAATTAAATGTCTCTAATTGGTGGATTCTAAAAGAGGATTTGCTTTAGGGTAAGTAAGCCGGTAACCAAAGTTTGAGGAGTTTTGTCATCAATGAAAATCGATTCATTTTTAGTTTTAGATGAAATAGATGATTTGAATGGTTGTCTGATTGCCAAGTGATTGGTCATTTGTGGTTTGGAATTAGTAATTCTCTTTTATTCTTAAGGAATCATAGTTTGAGATTGAGAAATGTTCGTTGCAAACTTTGGGATAGTGAGTGCTCATTTGTTATGGATTATAGAGTTAGAATGGTGAACCCATTTATCTTGAGGATTAGTAACCACCATAGTTTGCTAATGTGACTATTTATATTTGAGGCTTCGAGCATAGTAAGGATCGAATTAAGGATGTTACGTCGTATTAAAGAATCATTATAACCGATGATGGATTGTGGATTTTCCCTTGTCGTGAGACTTTTGACGAGGTTAGTTGGATCTTAGATAACTATGTTGTTGCGTTGGTTGTGTTTTGACTTTGGAGGATAAGAAAGTTCATTGTAAATTTAGGATAATGAGTTTGAAGTAAATTGAATCAAGGGATTTTCATGGTAAGTCTCCTTTAGCTTGTGGTTGTTAGCGATCATGTTCTCGTAGATATAAATATTTTGTTGGTGGTTTCTAGTAAGAGTTTTGATGAAACTAAGAAGATTTGAGTACGTAATGAATCCTGCATGTGGATTGTTAGTTGTGGAGTCTACCGTGCCGATGGACTTCAGTAGATACTAAATGGATCTGAATACTTAGGTTATTGGCTTGAAATCTCGTGATTATGGAATATTTTTGTAGGAATTATGATGATTGAAAATGATGAGTTGCAAATTGGGTAAATTGTATTCTCTTGAGGATTTGGTTTATTAGTAGAGTAAGTGATGTCGAATTCTTGTAGAACTTCCTGCCGACTTCATCGTGATCTTCCTATCCCTAAGAGTTCGATTTGTTTCGTTTTTGCGTGTTTTGTATATATTTTGTTACCCTGAATTGTGTGTGAGATGTGCGAGTCGCTCTATGTACGTGTAATGTGTTCTTATTTTGATTTTATCTTTGAGAAAACCTTCGAATTTACATATTGTATTTCTAAATTAACTTTTCAAAGAAGTCCAAAGATATATTTTGTACCTTGTTTTTGGAGAAAATAGATTTCTGTTGCTTTTATCTTTGGATTTTGCGTTTGGTTGGATGTTTGGACTTATTATTGGAGACGTCTGGTGACTAGTCCTGCACTTACTAACGCTTGTTTGATTTTCGATTTCACTATTTCGACAATGATTTGATTTGGATAACTAGAGTACTCGTTCGCGACGGGCACTCTTGTGATTCGTAAATAAAGTTTCGCACTTATGAAAAATTTCCTTAAACTGTTTCGAGAAGAACATCATTTCATAAATGTTTTCCCTTGTAAAAGCATTCGTGTTGATTTTGTAAACCGATTCTTGTCTTTGATACTTTTGTTTTCTACTCTCAAGCTTCGAGGACAAAACTTTTTAAAAGGTGGGGTGATTGTAACACCCGCAAATGTACCCTATTTGTAATTTAAAAATATTATACGGATACTTTTCAGCGAAATTTAGTTTTAGTTTAGAATTTAATTTCCCGTGTCTAATTTAGAATTTTCGAGTTCGTTTTCGGAATTTGCGCGAGATTCCGAGTAAATTACGTCTTAAGACGTTATTGACTTTTTCCTTGACTTTTTCCACTTACTCCTTCATATACTCCCTCACAACCCTAACTCCCTCATTTAATCTTCTTCTTCTTCCTCATACAAACCACCAAAACCTAGCCTCCATATTTGCTCAAGTCTTAATATCGATCTTACGCCTTCATTTCTTGCTCAAATTCACTAAGGTTCGTCTTATTTCTTCCCTCTCATCTTCCTCTATCCGTATTGGTAATAAAATTACCGTCTTTCTCGCTTTTCAATTTATCCGTCTATCTCAAAGGTGAATTATATTCATCTTTTGTCGTCTTTGTTTAGGTGGAGACTTTCTAGACCCCGACAAAGATTACTATCTAGTGGAGGTAGACTTAGAAACCGTTTAAAGACGCAAAAAGGTAACGGTGAAGGGTTACTCGATATCATTTACGTGGTTTATATGTTTTCTATGTTAGAAATCGTTTTTAGAATAAGGTTAGTAATCTTAGGAATTGTGTTGTTGATGATGGTTGTTGTTAATTGATAATTGATATGAGAATTGATGATTTGTAATGATAGATGAGGTTGTGTTATGCCTAAGTGGAATTGTGAAATTTGTGTTTTCGTGCCCGAGACAGGACGCTGGCAGCGTCCATTGACGCTGGCAGCGTCGTGGGGCGCTGGCAGCGTTGCTTGCTGTCAGTTTTCCCAAGTCGACTGCAGTTTTCCTGCACTGACCCCTTTTTGTAAAATGATCATATCTCCTTCGTTACTTGCTTGTTTTGGACTTGTGACATCCCGTTGGAACCGTAAGAGAATAAGCTATCACCTCCATTTATAATTTTTGCATTTTCATGTCTAGAACTCTAGTTATGACTGTTTGAAGTGGACCCTTGTTTTAGTTGGTTTCCAAACAACGTTGTTTTGGAGAGGGCATATATGTTTCTTATTTATTATGCTTCATAAACTTGTTCTAATGCTTATGTATCATGTATTGATTCATTTTTATCATAGTTAAATTTATATAATTCCCTATTCTCAGGTTTTGTGACGGTTTTTGGTATGTCCCACTTTGAGTCGGTTTTTACAAATGTTACGGGTTGAGCACTATTTTGTTATGTGCTTTGTACTCTCATTCCCTTGGCTACCTCCACGTTCGTAAGTTTGGAATGTCGGAACGAGGATGTATCCTACTGCTTAATTGCATGTGGTAGTGGGCATACTACGACGTTGTTGGGAGGCGAACGCTTTGCGTTGATCGACCTGGCCGTCAAATGTTGTGTACTTGCGAGGTGGTGTTATTTGCATGTAGCGTACCGGTTGTTATGAGGCTTGAGCTCTTTTCCGCCTCTTTCGTGAATTATATCGACCGAATTTGGGGTACTCAACGTCAATGATTGATCGAGTCTTGGATGCGAAATGTCATCGCATGTCGAACCGGAAAATGCGATTTCGGGATTCTGGCCAGATTTAGACTAGGACCGTATTATTATCCTCGTCCTACCAGGAGGAAATTAGTCCACATATACGAAATGAATTGAATCGTGTATGCGTTCAGGGAATATTTTATCCCGTGGATGCCTTTTAATCATACTTGCCATGTACACGGTGCTAGTGCGTTTCATATACCGTGAGAGATGTCGTCATTGTGTCGGTGTGTTTGGATGGATGATTACATGAATGATTATATGATTGATCATTGAATGACTTGGCATGGTTTGTTTGTCGAGTCTCAATCTTATCAAACTTATACCGCTGATGGTGAGATGCAAGCCCTAGTGAGCGTATTCGGTTGCCTAAGAGTGTTTTCCCCGAGCCTTTGTATAATATGATGGATTCGGATTTGTATTCCATATGCTCTTATCCTTATATATTGAATTGCCTATCTATCCTTACCGTATTTCACATGTATATCTATATATGCATGCTTCTACTTTTGTATTTCCTCTTATGTACGTTTAATGTGATATGGCTGGGAGAACCCGGAGCTACTCCCCACTGACTGTGGCGTTCATGTTTTTCATGGATGAACAGGTTGCTTGATTTGATGGCTTTTTGCTTGTGGTATTTTGGGTTCGGGTGTGAGCTAGTGGGCGTGGTCCCTGGATTGAAACACCTCTAGACAATTTTAGCTAGTTGCTAATAACTTTGTTGTTGGATAACATTTTGAGAGACTTCGTCTGTTTGTTGTATTTCATACTTTAGTTTGTAATATTTGACACTCCTCGTATTTTCTTTCTTGCATGTATAAAGGTATTTAAAATACCGTATTTTCGCTAATTAAATCACATGCTTGTATGTTTTATTTCCGCATTCGCGAGGGTTGTCACATAGTGAACCTGAGACCCTAGACTTTTGATCTTATTGTTTTCAGCCATTATTTGTTATTCTTTGCTATTAGTTTAGAAATACTAATCTTAAACCCCGAAATTGTTACTATAGAGACAAACCTAGTTTAACAGATTAGAATACTACCGCCTACCTCTGGATTCGATACATTTCTTACCGCTGACTTTTAGTTAGTAGTGAATTAGGATTACTTTGATTAAGGTGACGCGACTTTACCCTTATCAAATTTGAAAATTGAAAAATTTACAAAATCCAAAAACATGTTTTTATTTTATTAGGTCGAGTCTTGGTGAAGTTGAATAACAATGATGATAATTTGCATTGTTTCTGCATTTGAATCCCAAATACGTTGTCCATGTACATTGTTTTGACTTACTACTTTTGAAAACAAAGCTCATAGAACAAGTCTTGACCGTTTTTGACATACCTTATGCTAATTGGATTTGGCCAATTTTACTTGGTAAACCACTTAAAATTATGAGGTCTATAAAGCTTCCTAGGCCAGGAACATCAATAAATTGGTCTCATTGTCTTTAGGCTTGAGTGTGGTACTCCTTATGGAACATGTAACATCAAACTGCATAAGTGTGACATTAGTTTCTTGATACTTTTATGCATTCTTTTGATAAAGTACATGAGGAAAGGCGGTTCTTTTTGTTCAAATGAGCCTCACATAGCCAAAAAGTCTGATTTTATACCCTTATTATTGAGTTCTTTATGTTTAGCCAATTTGAGCCCTTCGTAGCCTGTTTTATAACCCATATAATAGCTACATTCCTAGAATTTACCTACCTTATCGGGAAAGTCGCAGTTTCATGCTTTTTCTTGTCTACTTTTCTACTATGGTTGGGTCGGGATTTCTGAAAAAACAATATCAAAAGGGTGTAGCAAGTATGTTGGCAATTGTATCATTTATTCTCTTTGCTGAGAAATGTTGTGAAGCAAAAGATTTAATGAAAAAGAAGAAAAGAGAAAAAATGAAAAAGAAGAAAATAAAAGAAAAAGAGGAACAAAGAAAAAAAATATGTTGCTTCATTGAATTGTTCAAGGGATAATGAAAGGGAATATACTACAGTCTAATTCATTTTTCAGAGAGCAATATCGATATCTCTCTTGTGTTGTCAAAGTTTAAGATGATTTCTCTAGTCGGGTGTTGGTTTGGGCTAGTCTTGTAGATTTGTTTTGATAAGTGTCGCTGCGACTACCGGTCTCAGCCCCACATTCCCATACGTGCTTTGGCACAATCCACTTCTATACCTTCACCCATTAGCCTCCCTTGTTTTCTTGATTCATGTACTTTATTGCGAATGCGTATTAGTTGGGGAAATTACTATCACATTAGAATGCATGCATGTTTCATAAGTTGAGTGAGTGCATTAGTGAATCCGCGAGAATCCGACAAATTGAGCCTTGGAAAATTGAAAGGTATTTGGTTTTTGTCTATACTACGGTATCATGTAAAATCTTGGAATATGAGCTGCGTTTTCTACTTTCCCGTGCCTTTAAATTTGTTTTATTGGTACAACTTGGTCATTAGTTTGTTATAGATCTAGATATGGATAGCTTGGCATTTGTATGTGCATTAACATTAGCTTTGAGTTTTTCATTCACCATTTGTATGTTTGTCCTTTTATAGTGTTGAGTGCTTTGCTTAGGGACAAGCAAAGGATTGTTTTGGGGGAGTTTGATGATCATTATTTATACACATAGGTTACGCTTCCCTTAGACACATAAGACTCGATTGATCGGCTTTCCTTGCTTGTTTCTATGCTATTTTAGCTAGAATATCGATTCTGCCGCTTCTATTATGTTTTAATGCAGATTGGATGCATTTGGAGCTTTTTGAGTTGATATGGAGCATGGCGAAGTTGGAGCAAAGAAGGTTAGGCACGGAAATCGAGATCAATGCAGAAGAAATGAAGAAAAACGAAGAAACGAGCCATCTGAAGGGATGCTCGATCGAGCAACAGTGCCTTGCTCGATCGAGTCAGGTTGAAGGATGCTCGATCGAGCAACAGTGCCTTGCTCGATCGAGTCGGGTTGAAGGATGCTCGATCGAGCAACATCAGTACGCATATTGACTTCGATTTCAGCATTGTCTGCGTATTGTTTGGCAACCTCGATTGCAGTATCATCTTATGATGCAATTCTCTTATGTTATAGGGAATAGAACCACGGCTTAGGAATGGTATCAAGAGATGAAGAAAAGATCCTTAGGAACATCTCGGGTTTGATGCCTTTGATAGATATGTAATCTTTGAAAGTAAGGATATGATTCAAAGGTTTTTCATGCCCTTTGAGTTTCGGGATGTCAGTCATGTTGACATTGGTTGGCAGTTGGGCATTTACCGCTTCATCTTTGCGACTATTCTCCCTATAGATGTCATCTCTCTTGAGGTACATTAGTTGCTCCTCCAAGTATTGGATTCGCTTTTCTGCTCCAGTAAGAACTGGTGGGGTATTGACTTCTGGTTGTCCCAAAATGAGTGGAATGTTATCGTGTACACTAGGGCCAGAAATGTCTATAGGAGGCAGTCTAGTTTCTACGGCAACAATTCGCCTCTTAATGGCATTGAGGCGAGCATAAGCTTGGTCATGACTTGTTTGGAGACGGATTAGCGCAACTAGGGGTTGATCATTACCATTTTGCTCGGGTTGATGAACACTTGCTTGACTAGTTCCAGGCATCTTGAAACTGAGGTAAGAGACCGACGTCGGATCAAAACACGATTGGCCATTCCAGCACACATACTCAAAAAGACTTGACTTGTGAAGTGGGAGTCTGCCATTTTGTTTAAGTGAGTTTTGAAAATGACTAGTTTGGAAATTTTTGTCCTAGACAACCATAGTGTGGTTTTAGGAGTGTTGACTCAAAGTGGAGAAATGATTTTGACTCGACACTTGGACAGAGTTTTGACTCATTTTGCGCTACTTTAGGCCAACTTTGAAAATGCTTTATAGTTTTTAAAAAGGATTTTGATTTTGAAAAATTCGTCATGGTTTTATTTACAAAATGGTGATCATGTAAGGGTTATACACATTTAAACAGGCATTATAACAAATTGAATACTATGCTAAACAATCACTACTAGGATAATGATCAAAGAGAACGGGCCGACACCGTTCTTAAAGCTACATCCAACCGTCGTGTGGCCAAGCGTTCTCTTTGATATTAGAGCACGGTTGAAATAAAGTCAACCCGTTCTCTTTGTAATAACTATTAGAGTGGTTAACTAAAGTACCCGTGCTCATTGATATATTATTAAGAACAGTTGTTTTTATCAACCGGTCTCTTTGATAAAGTTGCTATCTTTGTTAAAGGCCTCCACCTTTTTGGCGCCTTTACCACAACCTTCTCAAACAGAACATGTATGATACAAGACCGTTCTCATTGAAGCTGGCATTTTTTTTTAAATATTTTTTCTTTTCTCGTAATCCCTGCGCTATTGAATCGTATGGCTCATAACAATTAAACCTGTTACAATTCAGAAATTCCAGCAAGTTTTATGTACAAATAACCTTCCAATTAAATTTGTATCTACAAGTACAATTAACCTTCATGCTTCTAAGAGCCTACAATATCGAAAATAACCTACCTTGAGCAAAATATAAATAAAAATTATTCAATCCTAACTATATTAATCAGTTGCATCTAGCCAAGTGCAAAAATTTTGATCCTAAAAAAACTTTGATTGCCATCTTTTTTCATCGTTCCTTGTAGGCTTAAATTTGAGTGCGAATTCGGCCCTAATATCCCGCACCTCATCAATTTGGTCAACCGTATATGTCTTTGGGGCGTTAAGCATGAACTATACACCACAAAAAACAAAATTTTTTGTTAATTTACTATATATGATATTTAAAGTAAAATAATTCTCTAGTATGAAAATGAGAAAACAAAGAGTTCCAAATAATTTAAATAAATAAAAAACATTCATTTGGGAGAATATTAACATATCTTCCTTTGATAATCTCCAACATATATCGGCAAACATAATACCCGCATAAGATGCTCCCAACGGATTGCCGAGGACACTAAGGTAAAAAAACCCCATGATGAGATAAATATATATATACATATTATATCTACTCTCATGACAAAAATAATTATTGAAAAATCCTATAATAGTATAGATTGGCGATAAAGAAGACATACCTTAATTAATTTCCAAACAAGTGGTTTTGCCTCCAACCCTGCAAGTGGATCGATAAAGTTACTTTTCTCGAATGCCCTACATATATACAAGCAAATCTTTGAAGCAATAATAACATACATACTCCCCAAATATATATCATGAAAAGCGCTCCGAGAGTCACACATATAATCCACACATATATGGGCCCTCTATTTCATTATAAAATTATTGATAGAGTTTTACCTATTAATTGTTTCCACGAAAAACTTTCGAGGTTCCGGATATCCAAGAGGATCACACCAATACACTATACTATCCGATGGACTAATCGCAGCCAACATCCAATGATCACTTCGATTTAAAAAAGCCAACAATGAGAATATTTTAACGTAATAAGCCACGAAAAATTAAATAGAAATTTTAAAAAGTAATGTGTACCCTTCGGGATAAGCCGCAAATATAAGTTTTCGACCCCTTCCGCACTCCGTACATTTCATAGCTCTAGAAAAATAATTTGATCGATAATCTTCACTTACGACGGCTGCAAATTTAGACAACGGCTCGGGGTACAAGAATCCATATAAAGTAGTAGACTTCATAGTGTCCGTAAGATCACTCAAATACCTACAAAAATTTGAAATTTTTTTATCAAGTTATTCATAAAAGCCACAACCACTGCTATATTCGTTCACAACTGCTCTACATCAAACAGGCAGTGGAGTGTGTGGTTTCAACAACTACTGTTACTATGGTAATGATAGGCTCATAGCAAGCTACTGTTAATATGGTAATGATAGGCTCATAGCAAGATACAACAGCAAACCACACAACTTCTACCCACACAGGTATTCGCTACTGTATCCAAACTATGAAATACTTAGGTGCTAATAGAACTTCCCACTATTATGGCGCACGAAATAAAAAGAATGGGTTCAAATGTTAAGGTTCTTACCTCATAAAAATAGCAATGTGAGAGGCACCGATCTCGCCTTCGCCACACCAATGAATAAGTTCCTCGTAAGAAATAAAAGAAGTGTGAGGAAGGTGTAATACATGCATATCAATAGGAACGTTAATAAGTGTTCCGCTTGTCTTCAGTATGCGAGCCTCGTGAACTAAAGACTTCAAGAGCGGAGTTCTCAATTTTTGCTTAAACTCGGGACTAACCCAATTGACATTTTTTAAAAGCAAAGATTATCAATAAAGATTCATTATGTGTGATATGTGGACGTTTTTTCATGAGTTTTTAACCCAAAAGTAGATTATCAAGCAGTTCAATTTTTGTCTTTAAAAAATTCCCCCCTCCTTGATTCTGATTTTTCATGATAATGTTATACAGTAAAGAATAAAAATACTTGATAGCATCATAAACAAATTAACACAAATTAATAATTGGTGAACGATGATGACAAATTTTTATGTGGATCAAAACAAGAATTAGCATGAACAAGATGTTCATTATCGGAAACTTTACGTAATAAAATAAATAAAGAATTACTTAAAAAAAGTTAAGAAATATGGTCTTACATTAACGAATTAACAGCAGCAATGACGAAAGGTGACGACGAAGGCGTTTATAACGAGGAGCTCTTGGGCGCTTGATATAGCCAGCGTCTCTATTTGTCGATTCTAATCTAGCCAAAATATAAGGGCAAGTCAAACAACTTGAGAAAGTAAAATAGGAATTGTTTAGAAATAAGAATTACCCAAAGTAACACTTTTGTGAACTTCAAATTTCTTATAATTCTCACATCAGCATCAATGAGAAGTAGCCTCCCCCAACATTGTTACTTTTTCTCAATAAAAAATGGGATGCTAACAGCCCCAATAACAGTCACTGAACGAGTAACAAGCTGACCCAAATGTTCCGAGAATAGTTTTTTTATCAATTCAAATGTATCAAGATCGCTAGGAAATATGGAGGAATAGTTTATGACTATTTGAAGTCCACTTCTTAGAAAACACAAGTTCACAATTAACACAAACTATGCATTAACAACAATTTTGCAACTGAAGTGGATTAAATTAAAGTGAAGAGTAATAACATATGTCAAAGAATACCTAGGTTAATTACATGAACGAAATACACATAATAATTGATTAAGTACATAAAGTAAGAAATGCATCAAAATTGAAAGAATGAACATCAGGGGGAATTAAGGGTTTGATCAGCCCAAACACAAATGGGACTGTAAATTAATTATTATCACAATTGGCACTATAGAAAAGATCTTGCCCTCATATTTACATTGATTCAAAGGAACTAAAATCTCAACAACAAGTCTCCCTTGTGACGGATACTTATGACGGGTATATCCGTCACAAGCTTGCGACGGGTTAAATACTACTCGTGTGGGTAGATAAGACAAAACAGAATGCTACTCCCAAGGCCCTCTGCTTTTGTCTTATCTACCCCACATGGGTAGTATTTGACCCGTCACAAGCTTGCGACGGATATGCCCGTCACAAATGAGAATTTGTGAATTCTCAAACAATACTCAAGCTCAGTCGTTCTTTAGTCAATTTCTCACTTAAAGAAATCTAATACAACTAAACTCAAGCTCAGTTGTTCTTTAGGCAAAATTACTTACAAGATGATTTCTTTACTTACAAAAAGGACTTCACTTAGACTACTTATATCTACAATGGACAAATTTAGTTGAAGTATTATGTTTATAACAACGTGAGTGGTGGCCGGAGTAACTAACCATTAATATCACAACTGATTGATGAACGACAATTAATCTCAAGAAGCAAATACCTAACCAGCAGGAAGAATGAATGACAATTAATAATCTCAACACTTAATTATCAATCTCAATTATCAACACTCAATTATCAATTATCAATCTCAATTATCAAAAGGAATCAATCTCAACACTCAATTATCAACACTCAATTATCAATCTTAATATCGTCTTACCAGCAGGAAGAATGATCGGCGACGATGACCAAAGCGTTTGCAACAAAAAGCGGTGGTGATGACGGAGGTTGCGCTGGACTAGTGGCGATGGTAGGCACTTAGGGCACGCTGGTGAGCAAGCGGTGGTGAGCGACGATTGTTGTGTTTGAAAGAAATAGAAGTGTGAAGGGTAAATTATTATGAGTAGTCTTTAATTTAGGGATTTGAAAGAGCACGGTTCTATATTGTAAATGTTCTCTTTGTGTATCATACAGACCGGTGATATAATGTAACCGTTCTCTTTGAAATTTTAGACCGGTTGGTCAATGAAAACCGTGCTATTTGTTAATTAATGAGAACGTTTCGAATAAACAACCGTTCTCTATTAAACTTCTATATGCGCGCCCAAACCAAAAATGAAATAGAAACCAGTTCCGTGATCCACCGTTCTCTTAGTGGCGTTCTTAAAGAGTTAAATTGTAGTAGTGAATTTAATACCCTTACCATGGGTGCTAGAAAACTAGCTCACCCGAGGGTCAAATCAAAATTTCAGTGCAATCGTGCCTAAAACTATCAAAACAAAAAACAGTTCCACGACTTCAAATCAAAAACAGTTAAACGACTTCAAATAAAAAACAGTCCAACGACTTCAAATCAAAAACAGTCAAACGACTTCAAATCAAAAACAGTCCAACGACTTCAAATCAAAAACAGTACACAACTTCAAATCAATAATAGTCCAACGGCTTCAAATCAAAAACAGTCTAATGACTTCAAATAAAAAATAGTCAAACGACTTCAAATCAAAAACAGTTCAAAAACTTCAAATCAAAAGTCTCAAATATTTTCAAAAACTCACGAGACAAGACAAAAAAAGTCCACTCAATCGATGCAAATTCAAAATGTCAAAAAAAAACTCTCTCCAGTAAAAAAACTTCAAACAAAACAAAATCCCTCAAATAGTCATAATTCAGACGAATCAATTCGCAATTACCATGTCTCCATGCCCTTTGGGACGATCCTATTCATTCATTTAAGTGAGTGAGAGAGATGCACAGATCTCCAGTGTCTTCGAATACCATTACAACCTTCCACTCCATTCCATTTTCTTCACCCTTCTTTAGCATCTAAGAATTCGATCGATGTACACTAAGTTTATACGGTCACAAAAGTATTTTGTTTCTATAGTATTAGTTTTGTGTAATTCGCCGAGCTTGTTACTCTAAAGAGGGCAAAACTCATTCAAATTCTCAGGCAAAAAACAAAAAAACGCGCCTCGCGTAAACTCACATGTCTTTCATGCGACAAGAAATAAATCCGAGCCCTGGCCAGTTAAAATTAATGTCACTATGCTCTAAATTCGTTACAAGCTCTCGCTTCAAACGATTATTATTTTACATTTTTTCAAACTACGCACAGGGTTTGATTTCATTTTTTATGAATACGTAGGCAATCCTTTACAGGATTCTACCCGTCATTATTTTAAATGTAAATAGAAGGACACCTGCAGTTACATATGAAATTCGATAAGAATAAGAAAGGAAAAACGCATCAGTTTCTTAAATAACTTCATCTTGGATTTACTAATTCTTGTCGGGTTCGCTTTTCGACACGGAAGTCCACATGGCCGCCAAATGAGCACGCTTATTCATTTTGTTTCATCTTTTTAGGGAAATCATTTCACTCCTCTGGTCATTTCAAACACTTACACATGTCTGGTTATTTCAAACTCTCACACATGTATGGTGCTTTCAAACACTTACACATATCTGGTCATTTCAAACACTTACACATGTCTGATCATTTCAAACAATTATACATTTCCTTTTTTAGGCTGCCAATATGCTACATGTAAAATATGTGATTTCTATTATGTGATTCTATATGAATTTCGGCAGCATGACGGCAGAAATCGCTCTCTACCAAACCTGTTTTCTAGACTAACCTGCAGGAACGGGAAGAACACCCAACAACAAAGGCACTCAAGCCATCAAATACAATCAAAAAATCCAAAGCTAGGGGCTTTTGCTTGAGACAAAGTCAAAATATACAAAAACAAGTCAAAATGTACAAGTCAACGGCAAAAGAAAGGACAACTAATCCTCATCGCCACCCAGCATGGCTACGGTCACCTCGAGAGCGGCGATCTCATCGTCCCTGACCTCCAACTCCCTCATGGACGAGCCAAGCCTCTTCTGTGAAGAAGTGCCTCATTTCAATCATTTCATTTCAAAATACATGAAGATACAATAAAAAGGAAAGAGAGGTTCATACATGTCGATCCCGGCCACCTTAGAGAGCCTCAATGGCCATAGCCCGCAGCCAGTTGCCTACCCTCCACAACGCTACGTAATGAGACGGTGCCACCTATATTAAAATAAGGGTCAAATCAAATGCATTCCTATGCAATGAAAATAATGAAGATAGCCAAAGTGAGAGGCATACCCTCCAACACCTCGGGGTAAGTCGGGGGCTTGACGCCTGCCACCTTGATCTCCTGCAAAGATCAAATGACTCTTTAATTGACTATCGTTCGTCACTTCTCAAATTAATTCAATTCAAACATCTCGAGGTACGCTGGGGGCTTGATGCCTGCTACGTCGATCTCCTAAACAGAATGACTCTTTAATTGACGATCGTTCGTCACTTCCAAATTAATTAAATTCAAAAAACAGTATATAAACACATCGGGGTAAGATGGGGGCTCGAGACCTGCCACCTCAATCTCCTACACAGATCAAATAACTCTTTAACTGACGATCGTTCGTCACTTCTCAAATAATTCAATTCAAACACCTTGGGATAGGCTGGGGGCTTGACGCCAGCCACCTTGATCTCCTGCAAAAATCAAACAAAATCTTTAATTCACGATCGTTTGTAACTTTTAAAATCAAATCAATTCAAAATCTTAATTGACGATCGTTCGCCACTTTTCAAATCAATTCAAAAGAGTCTTCAATTGACGATCATTCGACACTTTTCAAATCAATTCAAAAAACTTTTCAATTGACGATTGTTCGTCACTTTTATAATAAAAAAAACTCTTCAATTGACGATCGTTCGTCACCTCTCAAATTAGTTCAATTCAATCATCTCGGGGTAAGCTGGGGGCTTGATGCATGCCGCCTCAATTTCAAATCAATTAAAAAACAAACTATTCAATTGACGATCGTTCGTCACTTTTCAAATCAATTCAAAAAATATAAGAAACAAGCAGTGCTTGGGACCCACCTTTTGGACATATAATCCGTGGGACCATCTTTTATTAAAGCAATTCTTGTGATCCACCCTTCTGACATACAAGCCGTGGTCCCGCCTTCTATCATCATGATTTTGCTCGCCACAACCGAGCAGATTCCTCGAAATGACTCGATCCTGACAGAATAACCGGTATATCCCGCGCCTGGACAGGCTTCAAAACCGTTACATAACCTTATCATCTCAGCAAGGACCCACCTACAGATATACAATCTGTGGGCCCATCGTTTGTTATCAGAATTTTGCTCGCTACAACCGAGTAGATTTCCCGGAATGATTCAATCCTGACAGAGTCTTTCATATATCAAGTTTCGTAGATGTATTTCAATATGTATGTTTCCCCGATGAGAGTTCTCCTGACGACAGAGCCAGGCAGATTCTCACATATGATATCTTTTTAGCGCCTGGCGAGCCTCACGACGCAACCCCACTCGACGGCTGGCGAGCCTCACATCACACCTCATCCTAAATAAGAAGATGCCTCAAGTATGACTCCTTATGGCTGGCGAGATTTTATATGTAGTCTAATGGACTTTAAACGACCCTCCCCAATGGTCGACAGACTTTAAAATGTTCCCGACGACAGGTCCTTGCTTCATGCCTTTTGAGCCGCCTCGCGTCACTATAGTCGTCAGGTTGTAATCTTTGATTGAACTGATGGCTATACTTTGACTTTTGCCTTGTCCAAGCATTAGTCAAAGTGGGGTTGCTCGCCACAACCGAGCAGATTCCTCGGAATGATTCGATCCTGACAGAATCACCCTTATATCCCGCGCCATGACAGGCTTTAAAACCGTTTGTAGAGTCTATTGATCGAATACGAAAGAGGGGGGGGGGGGTGAATTGAGTATTAAAAACTAGCCCCACTTTTTCGATTTATATGATATGTAATTAATTATTTGATCTTATGAATTAAAATCAACTAATTAATTAATCAAAGTAAGCGTAAGTAACGAAATAACGAAAAGTAAAGAGAGTAGAGAGAGGCACACGGATTTTTGAAGTGGTTCAGTTTCACACGTTGAAACATACGTCCACTATTCTCGATTAATAATTTTTAGTACCTTTCTACGGATTACAAAAATTACCAACCCACTCGGATAATCAACACTATGATTATAACTCAAGGTGAGTATCGCTAAATACTCTATACTATCTTACGCTAATAAGAAAGTACAATATAACTCACACAGATTCCCGTTAAAGAATTGTAAGCTTATAATGATGTACTATTATCCAATAACGTATTTCACTCACGCGATTGATAATAATTGATGCACGACTCTTTTAAAAACAAACTCTAAAAATAATAAATATTTGCTCAAAGGTTTGCTTTAAAACGATTTTGGAAAATCAACACTAGAAAATAATTGTGCCGTGTGTATGTAGTGTATTTCGTGTGTATGTCGTGTCAAGTACAATTGATATGTGAATGAGTATTTATAGTAGAAGAATTATAGTAGATCTAAAACCCTAGTATAATATTTAATAAAGATCCTTATCTTTCCATAAAATAATATTTGCTTATCTTTTAGAAATATCTTTATCTCAAAATATTATTTGGTTTATCTTATAGAAATATATTTATCTTGATATCTCAAAATATTGTTGTAAAGATATAGTAGAATCCTAGATTAGGTAAACTAAGGAAACAACCCTATGGAGGCCGAATCCTATAGCTCACGAAACCCTAGGAGCACGAATCCCTAGGTGGCACAAACTAGGTTTCACGAAACCCTAGATGGCTCAACCACTAGGTGGGCTAATTAGGTTAACAACAAATTGAGATAGAATATATTAGAAACCCTAGGTAGCATGACAACCCATAAGTTGTATTACTACCCAATAGAATCTCATAAATATATTCTCTAATAAAACTTTTGATAAATATAAAAATACTCTTTCACTTTTGAAAACATTTAAAACATTTTATTTCCAAAATCATGCATCAACATTTATCATCCAAAGTTATAGGCTAAAGCTATAACTTTGAACATAAAATCACTCAAATGGAATAGTTACTGAATGACGACCTATACTATCTAATCTTCACAAAGATCTTCAGTATACGGATCATCTCTTCATCTTGATCACAAAGACCCTCCATCTCGAGTCTTGTGTAGATTTATGTAGATCTTGTTTGGAGCGATTTTCCTTAAAGTTATGCCTGGTTAGCTATAACTTCCAAGTTCACTTCCAAAGTTATTCCTGAAGTTGTTATAACTTTGTCTCACAGACTTTATCAAAGTTATGTCTAACTTTGATCTTTCTTCTCATCATTGTTGCTAGCTATAATAAGACTAAAGCACACAATTACACGCATATGATATATCGAGTAAAACATATTATTACATAAACACATGTCATTATCAAAACTTATGAATTGGTCCAACAAATTCCCCCTTTTTGATGATGACAAGTCTCATATGATTTTCTCAAGAGATCTACTTAACAATGTGACTAAGTAATAGTTCCCCCTCAACAAAGCACTCCAAAGTTATAGCAACTTTGATCGCAAGAACAAAACAACTTAGCCAAACTTATAGCTTGAGAGAATTTAAGAGATAACGAGTCTTGACAAGGAGCAATCTTAAGCAAAGACTCAAATCATATCATTTCTTCCCCCTCTTGGCATCATTGAAAAGACAAGAACAAAGACATGAAACGACTAGAATAACACATGTCAAAGCAAGAAATAGATATGCAAAATACGCAATATAACACGATATATATCAAGCAAAATAAAGTGCAAAATGTTGATTAAACTACAAACCACAAAATATAGTGTTAGTTGCCATTGGGCCGAATAGACAATGTCAAAATAAGCCAAATGGGCCGAATAGGATTAGTAGTTTAAGAGTTAAAACAACCAAGGATAAAGAGATCAAGGCATTTTGGGTTGACGGATTTTGTTAGGATCGACATAACCGGGCCTAGTGCGGTACTCAAGAGTGGAAAGACGGTCAAGGCAATTTGACACATGAGAAGCTTGAGCGGTGAGGCAAACATCAAAGTTCCGGACTTTCAACGAAAGAGCCTCCGTTGCATCATAAATTGTACGCATTCCCTCACGCATCTCCGTCCCGCTCTTAACCAACGACCCGCCTTGGCTCACCAAGAAAGTCATCCTATCCCTTTGCCTATACGCCTCTTGCTTACAATCAATGATATTACGTTCCAAGTTAGCAAGGCGATCATCCACACTATCCATCCATGTCCTCATCTCATGACTCACGCCCGACCCACCTTGGTCACGGGTTGAGCCCAAAGAACCCATGCCCACGGCTTGAACAACCGTGTCCAAAACCGTCTCAATTTTCTTATCTTGCGCATCCAAGCGCTCCATAATATTTCCAATGAACACATCCAATTTTGATTCAATCACAGAAAAATCAGCCCCACCCGACTGCATACCAAACGTACCTCCCTTCACCAAAAATAACAATTCCGGACCATTAGCATCAAGCTTCATAAATTTCAAGAACGTATCACACATCTCATCCTTTACCGCGACCCCATAATTTTGCATATTAACAACTCCCTTTGACTCAAAAAGCCGAGACAGCCACATGCCATACGGTAAGTCAAGAGTAGAGTAAAATTTGTCTTCGGTCACGGAGAAAGCGGTTTGTGAAATACGATTAAAAACAAGAGAAGGTAAATTAACCCGATTGCCTTCCAACCAATGCTTAACAACTAACATCTCATAGCAAGCAATTTTATCACGTCCGCCCCGTCGCGGAATCACAGTATTCCATAAAAAATTTAACAGAAATTTCAGTTTCGGAGAGACACTACCAGCCAACACGCAACTCGACACCGTCACCCCAACATCAAAATACTGCTTAACCTCCAGCTTAGCCATGTCCGTCAGTTCTTCCCATGACGTACTCGGATTGATTTTGATTCCATCATCAGGAACCAAAAACAGAGTACAAAAGTCCGTCACGGAAAACGAAACTGCACGGCCATTTATGACGGCATGCAAGACTCCAGTGTCTAAAGAAACAGAGGAAAAGAACTGGATTACCTCAATCGGATACACCGGACCCGAAAACTCAGCCACCGTTTCCCATTCTTGGAAGTTCAAAAAATCAGAAAAGAATCCTAAAGCCCTATACTTGTCACACCAAGCCTTAGGATAGTACCGACCACCGTGTATGCCATATTGAGCAACCCGGTTCACCAATTTTCGTTCGTCTTTTGTAAGACGGAGTTTATCAATTCCCAAGGATGTTTCTTGCGGTGAGAAGTCACGGAAGGTGACCCATGTGGTCTCCTCGGAAACCGCGTCCAAGATTTCGGTTGTGGCTTCTTCTTGGAGTCTTCCTTTCCCTTTGTTTAACCGTCTTCTCTTAGTACCCTCGAGACCCGCACCCGACTCGGTTTGGTTTGGGTTGGGTGAATGTTGTGTGGGAGGAGAAGAGGTATTTTTAGGCATGCTTGGCTTGGGGGTTTTCGGCTTTGGGTTTTTGGCAATTTTTGATCTAGTGGAAGCCATTGTTGAAGGTTGAAGGTTGAAGGTTTGTGTGTTTGTTTGATGTGGGTGCCGTGAGGTGGAAGAGGAAGTGGTAAAAATTGGTTGAGTAATTAAGATGGTAAAAGGTGATGGGTGATGGGTAATTATGATTGTGTAAGGGGTAGGTATTTCTTTTGTACTTGGCACATGGGTGTGCCGTCCCAATGTGTTCTTTCCTTTTTTTTTTTTTTTTTTTTCATTTGAATTTGGGTAGGAAAAGAATATTGGGTGGTTATTTTTGTTGGGATATGGTAAGGATAGAGTTTTGGTAAATAAAAAGATATGGAAAGGTAATATTGATTTGAGAATTTCGGCTAACATGAAATACATGGGTAGAATTTGGCTCAAATTTGGAAAGTGAATAAGATAGGTTTTTGGCAAATAAGTGGTTCATAATTCAATTTCCATAAACACTAAATATGCAAGATACTCACGTAAAATATATTATATTAAACACAAATATACTAGCAATGAAATATGCGGACACAGTCATATAATCTCGTCTTAATCTAGCCAGTCACGCAGGTTCACAAAATAAATAAGATGAATTTAATTGCTACCGATTAAACCACTTTCCAACCGCAAAATCTCAAAACGTCTTCTCGCTAACGCCTTTGTTAAAATGTCAGCCCATTGAACATCAGTACTACAAAATTCGAGTTTAATGTTGCCCTTTTCTACATGGTCACGCAAAAAATGATGTCTAATGTCTATATGCTTAGTACGAGAATGCTGAGCTGGGTTCTTAGAAATAACAATAGCACTCGTATTATCACAGAACACAGGCATACAACCAACATTAACACCATAATCACATAGTTGTTGCTTTAACCAAAGTAGTTGGGAACATACCAGTCTTGCAGCTATATATTCGGCTTCTGCAGTAGATAACGCAACCGAATTTTGCTTCTTTGAGCCCCAAGTTATTATGCAAGGTCCAACAAAAGTAGCGAATCCAGAGGTACTTTTCCTATCTAACGAACATCCCGCTTAATCTGCGTCTGAATATCCTACTAGATTGAAATTACACTCAAGTGGATACCACAAATATAAATTAGATGTACCAATTAAATATCTCAAGATACGTTTAACTGCAATCATATGTGATTCCTTAGGACATGATTGAAATCTAGCACAGACACATACGCTGAACATAATGTCAGGTCTACTTGCAGTTAAATATAATAGAGAACCAATCATACCTCGATATGTAGTCTCATCTACGGACTTACCATATTCGTCTAAGGTTAACTTTTTGTCAGTTACCATAGGTGTGTCCATTTGATGAGCGTTCTCCATACCAAATTTTCTGATTAGCTCCTTGACATATTTTTGTTGGTGAATCTTTATGCCTTCTTTGGTTTGTTGAATCTGCAATCCTAGGAAGAATTTTAATTCTCCCATCATGCTCATTTCAAATTCAGAGGTCATAAGATCTGAAAAATACTTGCACAATTTATTGTTAGTAGAGCCAAAAATAATATCGTCTACATAAATTTGAGCAACAAGTAAATCAGAACCCTCGGATTTTAGAAATAGGGTTTTGTCGACAGATCCTCTTTTAAAATTGTTTTGTAATAAAAATTTTGACAATCTGTCATACCAAGCCCTAGGCGCTTGTTTCAAACCATATAAATCTTTATCGAGTTTAAAAACATGGTTTTGAAACTTGCTATTCAAAAATCCAGGAGGTTGTTCAACAAAAACCTCTTCTTCCAAATAACCGTTAAGAAATGCCGTCTTAACGTCCATTTGGAACAATTTCATTCCTTTGTGAGCTGCGAAGGCGATGAGCAAGCGAATAGCTTCAAGTCTTGCTACTGGAGCGAAGGTCTCGTCATAATCAATCCCTTCTTGTTGATTATAACCTTGAACAACCAATCGAGCCTTGTTACGAATTATAACTCCTGAATCATCCAACTTTTTTTGAATACATCGAGTACCCAATAACAGTTCGATTAGGAGTGTCGTGGAACCAGG
>JAIUZE010041862.1:0-12742 GCA_022085475.1 Heliosperma pusillum | reverse complement strand
TCAAAAATCAAAATGGACCAAACTAGGCCATAATGGACCGGTTTTGGTAGTAGTTACATGGTGATGATTTTGTTCTTATTTTTACTCTTTAGTTACTTTTTGAAAGTGACATAACAAGTATAAAACAATCATCATCTTTTCTACAACAATCCACTCAAAGGCATGTGATAAAATTGAACAAATAATAGTCCATTTTTGGTGAAGAGGATCCGGCCAAATGGCCTTAAGAATGAACAAAAGTTGTTCATTTTATTATTCACTTGATTTTGTTCAATTGTCATACTTCTTTCTAAAAATCCTTCTTCTCACTAAAACTCTCAAATACTAATATTTACTAAGTATTACTAGTGTAGTAATATAGTCATAATATAAGTAGAATAATATCTATCTTATTATCTAGTTAATAATAAGGGTAGATTATTTGGGTTAATCTTGGTGCAACTTAGAGGAGATCTTCTACTTTGGAGATAGTTTGTGTTCATCCATATTTATAGCTCAAAAACAACAAGAAGGAGTTCTTGTTGTGCCCATATAATTTCCATATCAATGTGAGGAAATTTCTTCTTTTATATAAATGTCTTTATATTTGCATGCATGTTACATAGATCATTATAAACTAAATTAAAAAGTAATTTAGTAATTAATTAGAGGAGTCTAATTAAGGTCTATGGACTTACATTATCTGCTTCCCTTACAAGGAAGTGCTTTGTAATCCTTACCTTGTCCTCTTCACGGCCTTGGTATAAATCAAATTGCTTCTCCATTTCTCGAAACCATTCTGATAGCTCGGTAGGGTTCGGCTCTCCACCGTAAGGTATAATCTTACTTCTAGCTATTTGGCTAGCCACCCAAGCGTAGCCTCCTTGGTGGTTATCTTCTCTACGAGGGGGGACTTGGTTGGCTTGAGCAATAGCCACATCTTGCTGATTCTTTAGAAATTGAGTAAGAGCTTCTAGCATAACATTCTCTACTACTCGAGGTCTAACCATCTTCATAAGAAACAAAAACAAAACAAGTTAGTCCTAACACTTAGCATAAACAAATAGACTACCAAGTAAAATCCTTAACTTCTACCCATCTCTCATTTATTATTTCAAGGTCAAGTAGTTTAAGTTTAGGGTTCACGTGTGTGCGTTAGGAGCGTTAAAGCTCTGATACCAACTGTGACAACCCTCGCGAATGCGGAAATAAAACATAATAAGCATGTGATTTATATAGAGGAAAATACGGTGTTTTTTAAAACTTTTTACATGCTAAGATAAAAATACGAGGAATGTCAAATAATTACAAACCAAAGTAGAAAATACTACAAAGAGACAAAGTCTCTCAAAATGTTATCAATATCAAAGTTATCAGCAAACTAGCTAAACAACGTCTAGAGGTGATTCATTCAGGCCAACGCCCGCTAGCTCACACCCGAACCCAAAATACCACAAGCAAAAAGCCATCCAATCAAGCAACCTGTTCATCCATGAAAAACATGAACGCCACAGTCAGTGGGGAGTAACTCCGGGTTCTCCAAGCCATATCACAATAAACATACTTAAACAGTAATACGAAAGTAGAGCATGCATATATAGATATACAGGTGAATATACGAGAAGGATAAATAGGCAATTCAATATGTAAGGATATAGGTACATGAAGTACAAAACCGTAACCATCATGTTATAAATAGACTCGGGGAAGACACTCTTAGGCAACCATACACTCACTAGGGCTTGCATCTCACCGTTAGCGGCATAAGTTTGATAATATTGAGACTCGACAAACAAACCATGCCAAGTCATCCAATGATCACAAATAATCAATCATATAATCATCCATCCAAACGTACAATACGTTGACAACATCTCTCACGGTAAATGACACGCACTAGCACCGTGTACATGGCAAGTATGATTAAAATCGCATCCACGGGATGACATTTCCCTGAACGCTTACACGATTCTACATTTCGTATATGTAGACTAATTTCCTCCCGGTAGGACGGCGATCATAATACGGTCCTAGTCTAAACGTGGCCAGACTCTCGGAATAAACAATTTCTAGATTCGACATGCGATGACATTTCGCATCCAAGACTCGGTCATACATGAAAGCCGAGTACCCCAAATTCGGTAGACCTTCACGAAAGAGGCGGAAAAGAGCACAAGCATCATAACAAGCGGTACGCTACATGCAATGACACCACCTCGCAAGTATACAACATTTGATGGCCGGGTCGATCAACGAATAAGCGTTCGCCTCCCAACAACGTCGTCATATGCCCACCAACATATGCAATTAAGCAGTAAGGATACACTCTCCGTTGCGACAATCCAGCCTTACGAACGTGGAGGTAACCGGGGGAATGAGAGTACAAAGCACATAACAAATAGTGCTCAAACCATAACATGTGTAAAACCGACTCAAAGTGGGACATATCAAAAACCGTCACAAAACATGCGATACAAGCGAATTGAATATCATATATTCGAAACATTAATATTTAAAGTCATTACGTAAATTTATACGATAAACGAACTATCGGAAATATTATAAACGAAAAAATAAGAAAGAAAAGTAAATAGAATTCGAGCGTGTGCCAGCCGGTCAAGGGCACCGGCTGCCGGCTACCCGGCTGGCACCAATATCAACTTGAAAAACAATTGAATAAGCAGCGTGTCCAAGTCGGTCAAAGGAACCGGCTGCCGGCTACCCGGCTGGGACCAAAGTCATACGAGAAAATGAAGTAATATGGGGTGTGTCTCAGCCGGTCGGCAGACCAGTTGCCGCTCGGCCGGCTGAGACCAAAGTAATACCAAAACTTTTATGTAACACAAACAATATACAGCCACTCCCCAGCCGGTCAGCTGACCGGCTGCCGGTCGGCCAGCTGGGTCCATTATGCACGAAAATCCCTATTTCACTAAGGCTCAACATACAACAATCATCATCTAATATCACAAATCACCAATTCTCATTATCAATTATCAACTAACAACAACTATCATCAACAACACAATTCCTATGATTACTAATCCTATTCTAAATACGATTACTATCATAGAAAACACGTTAAAACACGTAAAGATATCGAGTAACCCTTCACCGTTACCTTTTCGCGTCTTCAATCCTCGTCGAGGTCCTCTTCTATCAAATAGTAGTCTTTGTCGAGGTCTTGAAGGTGACGGGTTAAAATACGGTGTCGTTAATTCCGCAAATTAACTAGGCCAAATAAAAATTTATAAAACCTTACCTAGACTCGAACCAACCTAAATAAAAGGGTAGTAAGGGTAAGAAAAGGGTCGAACCCAAGGGAAAGCGGTAATGCTAAAATAATCTAATCTAGACTCTTGCAAAATATCATTTAACAAAACTAATGACTCTAATCACAAATTAAGGCACTAATTACTAATTAAGACACTAATTAACAAAGGTTTAAATTAATTACAAACTATGATATTCACAATGGGAAAACACGTAGGAAAACATAATTGGGGAAGTTTGGGTAAAAAAGATGGGTTAACACGGAACATGAAATTCTAGTTTAGGCACTAGCACAAACACCTTCTATGCAATTTATCAAATATGAGAGAAAATACTTAGTGTAATTATCCCAAGCAACACCACAATTAGCAAAGATGACTCCTTTCTACCTCTCCTCTTATTTATCTAATACTACCTCCTAAGAAATAGTCAACATGAATTAAACCACCCAAAATTGACCCTTTACAACTTAATCAACACTTATTAAAACATAAGCACAAACAAACGAGTAAGCTTTAAGCATTCAACCAAAGGATTAAGCTAGAATTATGCAATTCAACATTAAACCATGTAAAAATCAGACAACATACAATTTATCACCCAAAAGACTCAAACTTTAAACCAAAGATGAAGTCTTTCAAGTTCACTTCACACATTCAAGCATAGGGTGACAATTCCTACCAAGAACAAGCATTTATCAAGTAAACAAAATGTCAAGCTAGTCAAACCAAACATTCATTCACTCAACATAAAAGATTAACATAAACAAATTGCATTAAATAAGGAAGAAGAGGATTAGAGAGTCATACAATGCTAAAGGTGTGAACTTGTTCAAATTACACCAAGTAATGA
This sequence comes from Heliosperma pusillum, assembly GCA_022085475.1. Classification (NCBI taxonomy): domain Eukaryota; kingdom Viridiplantae; phylum Streptophyta; class Magnoliopsida; order Caryophyllales; family Caryophyllaceae; genus Heliosperma; species Heliosperma pusillum. Next base: position 8,638 of record JAIUZE010041862.1, on the reverse strand, counting down.
AGAAATTAGCTACCCATAGTCTTCATATTACAACCCTTGCTTAAATTCAAACCAATTACACGAGCTAAAAATGAAGAACAAACTAGAGAGAAATTCTAAGGAAAAATTGTTGTTCAATGTTGTATGCTTGGCTCCCTCTCTCTCTTCAGTTTTCTTCTTAAATACCCTTGGTCCGCAAACCTAGGGGCCTTGAAAGGTGGGCTTTCAAAAGACAAGACGGAGAAAGGAAGAAATGTCGTGCTGAGATTGGACGCTGGCAGCGTCTTACGACGCTGGCAGCGTCGTGATGACGCTGGCAGCGTCCTGTGCTGCTGGATTTTCCTTTGCTTTTTCCTTCTTGACTTTCGTTGACCCTTGGATTTTGGCCCCGCCTTGACTTCCATTGACCCATTGGGTTTGGTCTTCTTGCCTTGATGCTTCATTGCTAGCCCACTCCAATTTCCGGGTTTTTGGGTCTCGGGTTTCGGGTTTGACTTTCGTTGACTTCCGGGTTTGACTCTCAAAATTGACTCAAATTACTAAATAATAACATTATTACTAAAACTAAAGTTAACATAAAATAACGCTAATGACCCGTAAAAAGTAAAACAAAAGACTCTAATAAGTACTACTAGACACAACACAATTTGGTGTTGTCAAATACCCCCACACTTGGACTTTTACTCGTCCCGAGTAAAACTCGAGATTAGCAAGACAAACACGAGTCCAAACATAGCATGCGAAGGTGATGACCTCTCTTCCCTCACTACTTCCTTCTTATATCTCCCTCAAAACACAACCACCTATTGAAACAAAAATGACTCAAGGTTGTTTTAACACTCTTTTCTTACCTCTTCCTACTTATAACTCCCTCTAAACAAGACTCGACACACCACCAACTCCGACTCATTTCACGCAATTCCTCCCTTCTTATAGCTCCCAAGAATGTAGTATGACCATCTTTGCCTTATCCCAAGGCATAGCGAGATGGCCTTCATCACCAAACTCCATGCAACTCCACTACTTATACCACCCCCTTATTACTCCACTAGTGTAAGGCATGGTTACTTGGTTGGCCCCAAACTACACAATTTGCACAACCAAGCAACCACCAAGAGAAATCCACCAATTTGGAACCAAATTTGTGACTCAAAATAAAAATAAAAGAAGTCCTAAACTAGCCTCCTTCCAAATTCCTCCTTATAACTCCCTTCTTATGCCTCCAAAATCCTCATCATAGAAAATATTATGCTCAATTTTTTTTTTTCATTTTTCATTTTTCCATTTTTTCTTGAAAATCCCTCATTTTGCCTAAGGTGCCCTTTCGGGTTTTCACCTTAGCTTTTCCTTTCCTCTCATTGGTGGCTCGCAACTCGATTTTTCATTTTGCCCGGAATGCCCTTTCGGGTTTTCATTCCGTCCTCGGCCACCTTCCCAATTTTTGCCTAGGTGCCCACCCTTGTGGGTTTTCACGTAGCCGGGATTTTCAATTTTTTTCTTTTCTTTTTTTCTTTTTTTTTCTCTTTTTTTTTTCAACAAACAAAATACAATGCATCAAAACAAAATAACTGTATATACAATCTTCTCCCCCACACTTAGAACATACAATGTCCTCATTGTAGGAGAAAAGAAAAAGGTTACCTCATCAATTGTCGAAACGAGAAGAACCCGAGGCACCTCCTCGGTTTCTCCTCCTCTCCCTTTCTTCTCTAACCCTTCTTCTTCGTTCTAGGCCTTCATCAAGGGCCTCTTGGGTGTAAGGAAAGGGGTAGCCCGGGTTTTGTTGGATGGACATCCCAAAGAGTGAGCTAGCCAAGCCATAGACGTCCTCTTGTGCCACCGCATCTTCATAGGAGTCTTGAAGATAGGTGTGGTGGCGCTCATTTTGAGCTTGAAAATGGCTCGTAGCTTGCTCCCTCCAAGCATTTTGGGTTGTCCACATTTCTTGTTGCTCTTGCCACCTTTTATCTTGTTGTTCCCTCCAAAGGCGGGCTTCCTCTTGCCCTTCTACCATCCTCCTCCATTCCTCATGTTGAGCCCTCTCGGCCTCCGCTCTCAACCTCTCTCTTTCTTCCACTATATTGTGCCAATCATCCAATGACTCTAGCCTACCTCCTTGTTGTTGTTGCCAAGTGTTCGAATCGTCCACCCTCCCACTAATGTGCTTCAAGACGTCGTTGGTGCTAGTAAAATAGGTAGCCATTTGTTGTTGCCATGGCTCCATGGGGATGCTAGAACGACCCTCCGCATCAAACATAGGGGTGTCGGTGTCTTGGTGGCTTTGGAAGGATGATTGGAAATGGAATGGTTGTTGTTGTTGTTGTTGTTGTTGTTGTTGTTGTTGTTGTTGTTGTTGTTGTTGTTGTTGTTGTTGTTGTTGTTGTTGTTGTTGTTGTTGTTGTTGTTGTTGTTGTTGTTGTTGTTGTTGTTGTTGTTGTTGTTGTTGTGTTGTTGTTGTTGTTGTTGTTGTTGTTGTTGTTGTTGTTGTTGTTGTTGTTGTTGTTGTTGTTGTTGTTGTTGTTGTTGTTGTTGTTGTTGTTGTTGTTGATAATTTGTGGTTTGTGAAGGTCCTTGCTCAATTGCGAGGATCTCGATCTCCTCGCTCACTTGCTCACTTCCCTCACCTCCCTCTCTTCTTGGCCTCAAAGGCACTTCCTCTACCTCCGCCTCCTCACTACTCACCCCCAAACTCTCCTCCCTAGGACACAAAAAATCCCACGCCGCGGGTCCTCTAGGTAAGGGGTTGTTTGGAGGTCGAGGCATCTTCATGTAATTAAGCCCGTCACTCCCCAACCAAAACCCTTTCAAGGGTTGCTCTTTGATAGTCTTAAACATATGGACCTCCTCGAGCCCAAGTCGGTCGTATCTCGTCAATCCCCTACAAATGTTCACCTCTTGCTCATCACCAATGCCCCCTTCATAGTCCCTCACCAAGAATGTAATCACCCCCTCAAGATGGATGCTTGCTTTGGTAGATTTTTGTCTGTGTTTAATGCAAGCCCTCAAAAACAAATCGGCCCAATCCGGGATCCCTACCCCCTCCGGAAGCATAGTCCACAAAAATAGCCGGATGCTCTCCGGCACTTTGGTGGGCTCTCCCGCGGAGTTGAAGATGGTGGTAAGGAATCTTGTGATTAGGCGGAGTACGGGGTGGGTGATGGTTGAAAGTTTGGCATCGTTAGATGCGGCATTGCAACTGGTAATGTTACCCCACATCATATGCATTTTTCCCTTGGGGCACCTAATGTCTTCGGGTTGTCTGGTGATCTTAAGGATTTCACGGATTTCGGAGATGGGGGCATTATGCCAAGTTTGGTTTAGACGGAATTGGTAGGCTTTTTCCGCATCCTCGAGCACGTCCAACTCGGACAAGGTTGCTAGAAACTCATACGCGAAACTCCTATAGGTGTTATCCCAAGAGTCCGGTTAGAGATAAGCCTCTAGCCCTAGCTAGCAAATACCTTGTGAGGTCGAACATGCCCAAGGCACGGAGGGTGTTTGGGCAAAAGAATTTTGTAGCTACGAGAGGTTGTTGTCGGGGTGTGGTTAGTTTATCCCAAATTTTCTTATATTGAGCACTCAACCTTTCATAGCCCATGAACACCGCTTCCACCTCGGTGTCGGGCTCACTCACCGCGGCCCTCTTATTCTTCCCTTTGCCAAACAATTTGGAGATTTTGGGTGCCATTTCTGCAAAATTCAACAAGCAACACAATACAACAAGCAACAAGCAATCACTCAAAAGATTTTTCACTCAAGCAATTCAACAAACACTTGGTGTGCAACAATTTCAACACCTCAAAAACTTAGTGTTTGTTGAATTTCTATACCTCACTCAGAAAAATTTGTCCAATCCTAACTACACAATCAATCAAGGGCAAAGGGGAAACTCAACCTAAGACTAATTCTAGCCTAAATTCGAGCAAAAATTGGAAGAACAATGGAAAAGTTGAGTATGAAGTTATACCGTTTCGATATCACAAGATTCAAGCTCCTTGATGATTAGAATAGGTAGGGAATCCGACAAACAACCTTAAAAACCCAACAAAGTTCCTAAAAATTGAATTTGAGGAAAAAATTTCTAGGTTTTCAAAGACGGATTTTCTGAGATTGTGAGTGATTGAGGTTGATTTTGGGGTGATTGAAGGTAGAATAATGATTAGGAAGAAGAATTTGATTGATTTTGATGAAAGTTTTGGAAGATTTTAGGGAGAAAGATGAAGTTTTGAGGGATTGGGGTTGGGTTAGGGTGTTTTTCGTGAAGAACAAGTGTATGAAGATGTAGGTTGATTTTGTGAAGAACTCGGGCAAAATGGAAAACAAAAGCTGAAAACCCGTGCTCGACGCTGGCAGCGTCATACGACGCGGGCAGCGTCCTGCACTGCCGGATCATCTTGCTTTTGCACTTAGCCAAATTTTGGCTAAGTGTTCCAAACACCTCCACACTTGCATTTTCACTCCAAAGGCCCATGATAACCTCCAATATCCAAATTTCATCGATTCCCAAACTTTTTACGCGTGGCACGCATCCCGAGGCGGCCGAAAACTCGTAAAACTTCACAAAACCGTTAGTAACTTCAAAAAATATTGATTGATGCAATGTCTAACTAATTAAAAACAACTCAAATGCTAAGAATTAACAATGAAATTTCATAGAAATATTCACAAGGATAGAGTATGTACATGGTTTGCCGTTTATTTAGAGTCGATGGCTCGACTTAGCTATTTCAAGCTTTTCAACTTTCATAAACGGGGTCTTCAAGCAAGACCTCTTCTTCCCCCTCCTGGGCACATCCTTGGAAGTAATGTTTGAGACGGTGCCCATTCACCTTGAGGAGCTTTCCATCCCCGGGCCCTTCCACTTCAATAGCTCCATGGGAAACACTCTCTTGACGGTGTAAGGTCCGAACCATCTTGACCTCAACTTACCCGGAAAGAGCTTAAACCGATTTTGAAACACAAGAACTTGATCGCCCTCCTTGAAAACCCAACGGTTTATCATCCCATCATGCCATCTTCTTGTTTTCTCCTTGTAGATGGAAGAGTTCTCATACGCATCTTGACGAATTTCCTCAAGTTCTTTTAATTGAAGCTTTCGGTGCATACCGCTCTCATCTTGGTTTTGGTTGAAAGATTTGATAGCCCAATAGGCTTTGTGCTCAACCTCCACGGGGAGGTGGCAAGCCTTGCCATAGATGAGACGGAATGGGGACATGCCAATGGGGGTTTTAAAAGCGGTCCTATATGCCCACAACGCATCAACTAGCCTCTTGCTCCAATCCTTTCTATCCGGATTAACCGTCTTTTCAAGGATTCCTTTTATTTCACGGTTGGAGAGTTCGGCTTGCCCGTTTGTTTGTGGGTGATAGGCCGTGGAGATTTTATGATTCACCCCATACCTCTTGAGAAGGCCTCCAATCACCTTGTTGCAAAAATGGGTACCCCTATCACTAATGATAGCCCTTGGAAAACCAAACCGGGAGAATATGTTTTCTTGGATGAAAATGGCTACTACCTTGGCATCATCGGTGCGGGTAGGAATTGCTTCAACCCATTTTGACACATAATCTACCGCCAAGAGGATGTATAAATAACCACCGGAATTAGGAAAGGGGCCCATAAAGTCAATTCCCCACACATCAAAGATTTCACAATAAAGAAGGGGTTGTTGTGGCATCTCATTTCTTTTTGTCAAATTCCCCACCCTTTGACATCGGTCACAAGTTTTTACAAATTTATGGGCATCTTTGAAAAGGCTTGGCCAAAAGAAACCGCATTCAAGCACTTTTCTCGCGGTTCTTTGTGGCCCAAAATGCCCTCCACAAGCATAGTCATGCCAATGATGTAAGATGGAAGGAATCTCACTTTCGGGCACACATCTTCTCACAAGTTGATCTTGGCAAAACTTCCACAAGTAAGGACCATCCCATGTATAGTACTTTGCATCGGATTTTACTTTGCTCTTTTGATGAGAAGAGAAATGGCTTGGAAGCCGCTTTGTCACCAAATAGTTGACCATGGTAGCATACCATGGCTCTTCCACTTGTATAGCATAAAGTGACTCATGAGGGAGACCTCCTTCAACCTCCTCAAGAGGGCATGATGGTCTTCCTTCATGGTTTAGCCGGCTCAAATGATCCGCCACCACATTCTTCACTCCTTTCTTGTCTTTTATTTCCACATCAAACTCACTTAGGAGAAGGATCCATCTCAACAACCTTGGCTTTGCATCCTTCTTTGCCACAAGGTATCTAATGGCGGCATGATCGGTGTAGATGATCACCTTTGTGCCCAAGAGATAAGATCGGAATTTTTCTAGAGCATAAATCACACCAAGGAACTCCTTCTCCGTCGTAGAATAGTTCTTTTGAGCGTCATTCAAGAGGGTAGATGCATATTGGATCACATGGGGTCCCTTGTCACTCTTTTGACCCAAAACCACTCCCAATGCGTAGTCACTTGCATCGGTCATGATTTCAAATGGAAGATCCCATTACGGTGCTTGAATAATTGGTGCGGTGACCAATCTCTCCTTCAAATCATCAAAAGCTTTCCTACAAGAGGCATCAAAGACAAACTCCGCTTCTTTGTGCAAAAGCTTACATAAGGGGTTAGCAATCTTGGAAAAGTCCTTAATAAATCTCAGGTAGAAACCGGCATGTCCGAGAAAAGACCTAATGTCTCGGGTGTTAGAGGGATAAGGTAAGGTTTTGATAATGTCAACCTTAGCCTTATCCACCTTAACCCCCCTTTCCGACACTACATGTCCTAAAACGATGCCACTAGTTATCATGAAATGACATTTTTCGGAGTTTAAAATGAGATGGGACTCTTGGCATCGCTCTAAGACAAGAGCAAGGTGTTTTAGACATGCATTATAGGAGTCCCCATGGACGGTGAAATCGTCCATGAATACTTCTATGATCCTTTCTACATAGTCGGAGAAAATACTCAACATGCACCGTTGAAAAGTTCCCGGTGCAATACATAAACCAAAGGGCATACGGCGATAAGAAAATGTACCGAATGGGCATGTGAATGTGGTCTTGACTTGGTCCTCGGGTGCGATTGGGATTTGAAAATACCCCGAGTACCCGTCTAGGAAACAATAGAAAGCTTTTCCCGCTAGTCTTTCTAACATTTGATCAATAAATGGTAGCGGGAAATGGTCTTTCAATGTAACCGCATTCAAGCGGCGGTAGTCAATTCACACCCTCTAACCGGTTTGTGGTCGGGTGGAGACCAAGTCCCCTTGTGCATTCTTGACTACCGTCACTCCTCCCTTTTTGGGTACGACTTGAGTTGGGCTAACCCAACGAGAGTCGGAAATAGGGAAGATGATGCCCATTTGCAATAGTTTAATTACCTCTTCTTTCACTACCTCCGCCATTGGTGGATTGAGCCTCCTTTGGGGTTGTCGGACCGGTTTGGCATCCACTTCAAGCCGTATCTTGTGCATGAAAATCACCGGGCTTATCCCCTTTAGGTCCGCTATGCTCCAACCAAATGTATCCTTATGCTTTTGAAGTAATGCTACCAATTTGTCTTCTTGGTCCTCGGTGAGTGTGCTTGAAATGATAAGTGGTAGGGTTTTCTTGTCCCCTAGAAAGATGTACTTCAAATGGCTTGGGAGGGTCTTCAACTCGACCTTCGGGGGCTGGATTATGGAAGGGAGGGGCTTGTGGAGTGGAATACTCAAGGCAAACAACTCGGACAGGTTTGCCAGTGCAGGACGGTGGCAGCGTCCACTGACGCTGGCAGCGTCGTGTGACGCTGGCAGCGTTTTGCACTGGTTTGCCCTGTTTTCAGCATTTCTATGATGTTGAGTTCCTCATATGTTTCTAGGGGCTCTTCCCTTTCCAAGTCTTCAAGATATTCCTGCACATCAACGGCCAACAACAAACGCAAACCTTCCTCTTCCATGTGGTTAGTTAAAGCTACTTCGAGTGGGTCTCTATCACAAAGTTTATACATTTGATTCACTAATGGCTCAAAGATATCCAAGAAGAAACAAGATTTATGGTCACTCGGGTGTCGCATGGAGTCATATATATTGTAAGTTAATCTTTTCCCTTCAAACTCCATAGTCAAGCACCCGTTTGAAACATCGATCTTGGTATTTGAAGTTTTCATAAACGGCCTACCAAGAAGGAGAGGGGTGGTGTGACACCCTCAAATTTGCGGAAAGATAAACAAGTAATTTAAATAAATAAAAGATGAGAATACGTTTTTAATAGGTTCACTTTAGTGAAAATCGGTAAATTTTAAAACCGGAACCTATCATTAAATATATTCCTCAAAACAAAGGTGTCTTAAAGAAAAAGGTTCATAACAAAAAGGAAATAATATTATACATAAGAAGTATCCAAAACGGGAGACATATCTCCCGTATAAATACGGAAATAAAAGAGTGTATAATAATATACAATCCTAAGAACCGAATATAGGTCCAAGGTAAATACTTCGCTCGCTAGCTCGTCAATGTACCCAAGTATGCCTCACAAACCTGCCAACCGCATTAAATATAAACACGGAAGCCACAGTCAGTGGGGAGTAACTCCGAGTTCTCCCAGCCACGAAATGTCGAGTTTAATAAAAAATGAATAACATAAAAGCAATGTATATGGAAAATACAAAACCTTAACATGTATGATATGCT
>JAIUZE010041855.1:0-11712 GCA_022085475.1 Heliosperma pusillum | reverse complement strand
TCGACATTTCGTGCCTGGGAGAACTCGGAGTTACTCCCCACTGACTGTGGCTTCCGTGTTTATATTTAATGCGGTCGAACAGGTGGTGAATGCATATTTGGGGTACATTGACGAGCTAGCGAGCGAAGTATTTACCTTGGACCTATAGTCGGTTCTTAGATTGTATATTATTATACACTCTTTTTTATTTTCGTATTTATACGGGAGATATGTCTCCCGTCTTGTATATTTCTTTTGTATAATATTATTTCCGTTTTGTAATGACCCTTTTTATTTTATGACACCTTTTATTGTATTCTTGTCTTTTATCTAGTTAAATTATTATTTTTTTTTTTTATTATTTTTTTTCTTTCCGCAAATTTGAGGGTGTCACACTTGCTGAGTACACAATTAAGATAATAAATGAATATAAACTACAACGCTAAGGGTGAATTGCTGTAATGACAACGCTCGCTAGCTGACTCGTCAAAACCCCATGGAACACCAACCTGAAACCTGTTTATTCGTGAAACATGAATGCCACAGTTAGTGGGGAGTAACTCGAGGTTCTCCTGGCCATATCACATTAAAACGTACATAACAAGAGCATATAAACATACATTATCATCATCAAATATAAACAATATCATCATATATAAAAAATATCATTATCATATATAAACAATGTCATCATTAATATCAAGTAACCAAGACTTAGGAAAGACTCACCTTGGCAACGATATCGCCACTAACGGCTTGCATCTCACCGTTAGTTACCATATACTCGAGGAGGTGGGGGACACGACTCAAAATATAGTACAAGGTATTCAGACATCCAATTTACATCCAACCAATCATCATCCAATAAGCAAACACACTCTCACGGTAAATGAAACGCACTAGCATCTACACTATGCAAGACAAGACCACTCTAGACTCTAATCCTCTCGGTAAGATGACGATAAGAATACGGTCCTAGTCTAAATCTGGTCAGACTCTCGGGATATGGGCGTTTCTCGATTCAACTTGTGGTAAGGCGTTCCATATGCATGTCCAAGACTCGGTCGACCCGAGTACCCCAAATCCGGCAAGGGAAACTAACGGAAGGGGTGGAAAGAGAATAAGTATACCATTTCCGCCAACGACAGCTAACATAAAGGTTGTCACAATAATGAGTACTCATACCATGAGGCATCGTGAAAATGGTCAAGCAAGTACGCTACATGAAAATAACACCACCTCGAAAGGATACAACATCTGACGGCCGGGTCAATCAAAGCATTGCTTTCGCCTCCCAACAACGTCGTCATATCCCACTAACAACAATAGAATGTACCTCTATCTCTCCGACATAATATATAACGAGTATAAGGGTACAAACGGGAAATGAGAGCTCAATATCATCCAACAAAGAAGAATCAACGACTACTCAAGGCATAAATTGTAACACCCGCAAATGTACCCTAGTTGTATCATAAAAATATTATACGGATATTAATTAGTTTAATTTTAGATTTAGTTTAGAACTTAGTTTCCCGTGTCTAATTTAGCAAATCCGAGTTCGTATTCGGACTCTACTCGAAATTCCATCTGAGTTACGCCTTAAGCCGCTTTTGGGTTTTTTCCCCCATATTTCTCCACTCACCTCACCTTATAACCCTAACTTCCTCATTTTCCACTCACCTCTTATTCCTCATACAAACCACCAAAATCCTAACCACCATTTTCTTTATCAACTCAAGCTTCTCATAACTCATCCATTCCTCACTCAAATCCTTTGATTTTTATCATAATCTTTCCCTCTTATCGTCCTCTACCTTTTGTGGTAATAAAATTACCGTCTTTCTTACTTTCAATTTTTCCGTCTTTCTCAAAGGTGAATTATATTCATCTTTTGTTGTCTTTGTATAGGTGTAGACCTTCAAGACCCCGATAAAGATTACTATCTAGTGGAGGAAGACTTAGAAATCGACTTAAGACGCACAAAGGTAACGGTGAAGGGTTACTCGATATCAATACGAGTTTTAAATGCTTACTTGATGTTTACTAAAAATCTAGTGACAATTATTAGATATTTAGTATAGTTTGATGTTAGGATTTATGTTGGAATTGATTGTGTAGCTATGGAATTTGTGTTGGTTAATGATTGTTGATGATTGTTGATGATTGTTGATAGTTGATGATAATTGATGATAGTTATTTATGATTATTGAGGATTATTGATGAAGTATGGTAGTTTTCGTGCTGAATGTAGTCCCAGCTGGCCGACCGGCCGCCTGGGAACGCGACAGAGGTGAATTTGGTATTTCGTTGGTTTTTGGTGTTGTCTCATTCCCAGTCGGGTAGCCGGCTGCCGGTCCCCCTGACTGGTTGGGACTCCCCTGTATTTTAAGCATTTTCCGATTGTTGCTGAAGTGCCAGCCGGGTAGCCGGCGGCCGGTCCCTTGACCGGCTGGCACCCCCATGAGTTTTTCTTCATTTATTTTCTTATAGATTAATTTATAATAGTTTGTATGGTTCGTTTATCGTATAAATTTATGTAATAGCATTAAATATTCATGTTTAGAATATATGGTATTTCATTTGCTTATATCACATGTTTTGTGACGGTTTTTGGTACGTCCCTCTTTGAGTTGGTTTTACATATGTTTTGATTTGAGCACTAATTGTTAAGTGCTATGAACTCTCATTCCCTGGCTATACCTCCTCGCTCGTTAGACTGGAATGTCGGAACGAGGAGATGTATCCCTAATGCTTGTATGCATGTTTTAGTGGAGATAATGACGACGTTGTTGGGAGGCGAACGCAATACCTTGTCAATATGTCCTTCAAAAATTGTGCATAAGCCGACACTTGAGTGATCAACTCAGTAAATGGTACACTCACTTGCAAATTCTTGACTACCTCCATAAACCTTCCAAACTGTTTATCAAGCTTGGATTTATGTTGGCGATGAGGAAAAGGAAGTTTAATTGCGATTGGCTCGGCTTCTTTTGCTTTTGTAGATGAAGTAGAGGACTTATAGGCCTGATCAGGGGTTGCTCGATCGAGCAAAAGGGCTGCTCGATCGTGTTTGTCAAAACACGAATTTTGAGTAACTTTTCGAGCCGAATTTTCAGTTTTTTCCTGGGTTGCTCGATCGAGCAAAGGATCGAGCAACCTCTTTTTCAGGCAATGTTTTGCTATTTTCCGAATCTCGACGAGCAACTTTCAGACTTTCATCGTTCCCATTCCTATTGATTTCCGGGCCTATGTAACGGGTCCCACTCCTCAAGGTAATATCATTGACTTGTTCATGTGGAGGGTGTCCCTGAGGAGGAAGATTACCCGGTTGTTTTTGTGGATTTTGAATTGCCAATTGGGCAATTTGAGTATCCACTCTCTTGTTATGTGCGAGCAATTGAGATATTTGAGCATCTTGCTTTTGTTGTATCATGAGACTTTGATGCAACATGGCTTTCAATTCCGCCATATCATTGCTTGGAGGTGGTGGAGGTGGAGCTTGTTGAAAGTTTTGACCTCCTTGATTTGGACGATTATAATTACCTTGAGGATTGCGTTTTTGAGGAATCACATAAGAGGAACCTTGTTGCTGAGGTGGTGGTGGGGTAGGATTAAGAACATTCTGACTTTGGTAGCAGAAATTTGGATGCTCTCTCGTCCTTTCATTATAAAAGTTAGAGTACGGTGTACCTTGCTTAAAGGATTGAAAGGCAAGTACTTGCTCAACCGTTTTCATACACTCAACTGCATTATGCCCCATAGTACCACATCTTTCACAGGTTGGCTCTTGTTGAACCATAACATGAACCGTTTGTTTATTTTCCAAGGATTTTGAGATTTGTAATTCGGCAATTTTGGCAGTTAATGCCTCCAACTGAGCTGCAACAGCATTATCCGAACCTCCTCTCCTCGCATTACCCCTGGGATTACCATACTCAGGAGTGTGAGTAGCTATCTAATCGATCAACTTCCAAGCATTAACATCGGTAGTGTTATTTTGGAATCTCCCATTAGCAGCAGAATCTAGCAATGCTCTCTGATCATCATATAACCCGTTATAAAGTTGATTGGATAGGAACCAAGTATCAAAACCATGATGTGGAACAGATTTGAGAAGCTTTTTGAAGCGAACCCATGCCTCATTAAAGTTCTCAGTGGGACTTTGTTTGAAACTTGTGATTTGACTTCGAATGACATTGGTTTTCTGTGGCGGAAAGTATCTTTTGTAGAATGCAAGAGCCATAGAATTCCAATCGGTGATGCCAAGTGCATCCACATCTAACTCACTCAACCAATCTTCTGCCCCGTCTCGTAGTGAAAACGGAAATAATACCAACTTGATCTGATCTTGTGTCACCCCACCCGTTAAAGGAATAGAGCAACAATAGTTTGTAAATTTCTTCATATGCTTAGCAGGATCCTCAGTGGGGCTTACTCAAAACATGTTTCGCTCCACCAAAGAGATATAAGATGGACGAATCTCAAAGGTGCCATTACCCGTAGTAGGGAGTTTGAATCCCTTGGGAATAGATGCAACGGTAGGCTCCGAATGGCTGCCTAAAGTAGGCATGGTTGTAGTAGGTGCAGAAATATGTGTATCCTCTTCTAAGGATGGTTTTTCTGCGACGAATTCGGCGTAAACTGTTTCAAGCGTACTCAAGTCTTCCGCTTCTTGAATTTCCTTCCAAAAGTTTCGTCTAACTCGAAGAGTCCTTTCTGGTTCGGAATCGTAGGGTACGAGATCGGACATAGAACACTTGGGCATAAACGAACACTAAAGAAAAGGATAAGAACGGTCTCAAGGAACTTAGGTTCCCTGAGACGAAGAAAAAGACAAACTAAGTAGAAACAAACAGAAAACTGTTGCCTTCCCCAGCAACGGCGCCAAATTTGATAAGGTTAAAGTCGCGTCACCTTAATCAAAGTAAACCTAAATCACTACTAACTAATAGTCAGCGGTAAGCAAAGTATCGAATCCACAGGGAGGCGGTAGTATTCTAATCTGTTAAACTAGGTTTGTCTCGTAAGTAACAATTCCGGGGGTTGAGATTTGTGTTTCTAAACTAATAGCAAACAATAACAATAAATAATAGCAAACAATAACAATAAAATGTCTAAAACAATAAGATTAAAAGTCTAGGGTCTTAGGTTCACTAAGATTATTATTCAGGGGTAAGGGAGTAATAAACTATCATGCAATAAAGTTATCTAAGGTCACAAGATCGGTCGATTCAATTATGACCTTTAGATCTACAATTTAACATGCGATCGCCATCATTAAACGAGTTCTATTCAATTATCATAGCCTATCTTAGTCTTAACCCGGTCGGTGATAATCCTAATTCGCGAGACTATTTTATTAATCCTGGCCAGTAATCAAACAACTAGAATTAAAACGATAATCAAACGACAACCATGCAATTGCAATTCAATTAATTAGTCTACCCCTTCTAACAATCCTAGATCCCCTTTTAACCCTAGAAAGGAATTTAGCGACTCATAACAATATAAATAACAACAATAATAATTAAAGTAAACATGATTAACAATTATGAAAGGAATAACAAAGAATAATTAAGAACTAGAAGGTAATTAAATTGAATAACGAAGAAATATTGAAGAATACCGATTACAAGTGGAACTAAAGACAATCGTCTTGATAATAAAATCCAGAGGCAAAGCAAGCTAAATTAGGTTTTCTAATATTAAAGCATAACTAATTGTGAAAGACGAGCTTTCCTTTTATAATAAAAATCCAATTAATTAGGTTAAACTAGTTTTAGGAAAGCCGAATTCTGTCAAAAACTGGGTTGCTCGATCGAGCAAGGGTATGTTGCTAGATCGAGCAACCTTCAGCCCGTTTCGATCGAGCAGACAGTGTTGCTCGATCGAGCAGCCTTCAAAATGGCTTGTTTCTTCGATTTTCTTCATTTCTTCTCCATTGCTCTCGATTTCTGTGCCTAACCTTCTACGATCCGACTCCGCCATGCTTCATACTAACTCAAAAAGCTCCAAATGCATCCAATCTGCATTAAAACATAATAGAAGCGGCATAATCGATATTCTAGCGAAAATAGCATAGAAACAAGCAAGGAAAGACGATAAATCTAGTTATATGTAACTAGGGAAGCATAAAATATGTTTATAAATAGTGATCATCAAACTCTCCCAAACCAATCCTTTGCTTGTCTCTAAGCAAAGCACTCAACACTATACAAGGACAAACATACAAATGGTGAATGAAAAAACTCAATGCAAATGTAATGCACATACAAATCCCAAGCTATCCATATCTATAACAAAGTAATGACCAAGTTGTACCAATAAAACAAATTCAAAGGCACGAGAAAGTAGAAAACGCAGCTCATATTCCAAGATTTTACATGATACCGTAGTATAGACAAAAACCAAATACCTTTCAATTTTGCAAGGCTCAATTTGTCGGATTCTCGCGGATTCACTCAAGCACCCGTAAGTTTATGTAAGGGTGAGTTTTGTGAAGATAGAAAGTAATAGAAACACTCACTCAACTTATGAAACATGCATGCATTCTAATGTGATAGTAATTTCCCCAACTAATACGCATTCGCTATAAAGTACATGAATCAAGATAACAAGGGAGGCTAATGGGTGAAGGTATAGAAATGGAATGTGCCAAGGCACGTATGAGAATGTGGGGCTAAGACCGGTAGTCGCAGCGACACTTACCAAAACAAATCTACAAGACTAGCACAAACCAACACCCGACTAGAGAAATCATCTTAAACTTTGACAACACAAGAGAGATATCGATATTGCTCTCTAAAAAAATGCATTAAACTCTAGTAAATTTCCTCCCATTAACCCTTGAACAATTCAATGAAGCAACATATTTTTGTTTTTGTTTTTCTTCTCTTTTTTCTTTTCTTTTCTTTTCTTTTTCTTTTCTTTTCTTTTCTTTTTCTCTTTTCCTCTTTTTTTTTTCATCAAATCTTTTGCTTCACAACATTTCTCAACAAAGGGAATAAATGACACAATTGCCAACACTTGCTACACCCATTTGATATTCTTTTTGAAAAATCCCGACCCAATCATAGTAGACAAGTAGATAAGAAAAATATGTAACTGCGACTGTCCCGATAAGGTAGGCAATTTCTAGGAATGTAGCTATTAGATAGGTTATAAAACAGGCTACAAAAGGCTCAAATGGGCTAAACATAAAGAAGTCAATAATAAGGGTATAAAATCAAGTCTTTTTGGTTATGTGAGGCTTATTTGAACAAAATGAACCACTTTTCCCCATGCACTTATCAAACGAACGCGTATAGTATCAAGAAACGAATGTCACAGTTATGCAATTTGATGTTACATATTCCACAAGGAGTACCACACTCAAGCCTAAAGACAATGAGACCAGTTTATTGATGATCCTGGCCTAGGAAGCTCTATAGACCTCAGAATTTTAAGTGGTTTACCAACTAAAATTGGCCAAATCTAATTAGCATAAGGTATGTCAAAAACGGTCAAGATGTTTTACGAGCTTTGCTTTCAAAAGTAATAATTCAAAACAATGTACATGGACAACTAATTTGGGATTCAAATGCAGAAACAATGCAAATTATCATCATCGTTATTCAACTTCACCAAGACTCGACCTAATAAAATAAAAACATGTTTTTGGATTTTGTAATTTTTCAATTTTTATGATTTTTTTTCTTTCACACAACGGAAATAAACATACAACATAAATAAAGACTCTCCCCCAAACCTAAATGTCACACTGTTCTCAGTGTGACGCTAACAGCATAACAATCACACAATAACCAACTTCAGCAACCTAAAGGACACAACTAACAAAGGGAAATGGGAGGTAACTAAAAGAAAATACAATAAAAGAAAGTACAAGGATAGATAATACCAGCTGTATAGACATAGCCTCCCCCAAACTAGCTGCAAAATTAGGGGCGTAGTGACCAGTTGTCACTACTGCTCATCAGTCGGGTTCAAGTTCAGGTGTCGTTACCTCGGTAACCTTAGGGGGGTTACCCAAGGTATACACCTTTGGTAACTTGCATTCCTCTCCCGTCAGCAGTTTTTCCATCTCAACTACTGGCTTACTTTGTGAGCTTCCAGCTTCAGCAGTGCTGGAAATTAAGGCGATCTCCAGAGGATCCTTATTCAAACACAAAGAGAGACAGTCATCAACAGTCAAATCCACAATATCGATCCTATGGCCTCTTCTAGCATGGGGTGTTTGAATTGCCAATTGGGCATTTTGAGTATACACTATCTTGTTATGCGCGAGCAATTGAGATATTTGAGCATCTTGCTTTTGTTGTAGCATGAGACTTTGCTGCAACATGGCTTTCAATTCCGCCATATCATTGCTTGGAGGAGGTGGAGGTGGAGCTTGTTGAAAGTTTTGGCCTCCTTGATTTGTACGATTATAATTACCTTGAGGATTGCGATTTTGAGGAATCACATAAGAGGAACCTTGTTGCTGAGGTGGTGGTGGGGTAGGATTAAGAACATTCTGACTTTCGTAGGAGAAATTTGGATGCTCTCTCGTCTTTTCATTATAAAAGTTAGAGTACGGTGTACCTTGCTTAAAGGATTGAAAGGCAAGTACTTGCTCAACCGTACTCATACACTCAACTGCATTATGCCCCATAGTACCACATCTTTCCCAGGTTGGCTCTTGTTGAACCATAGCATGAACTGTTTGTTTATTTTCCAAGGATTTTGAGATTTGTAATTCGGCAATTTTGTCAGTTAATGCCTCCAACTGAGCTGCAACGGCATTTTCTGAACCTCCTCTCCTTGCATTACCCCTGGGATTACCATACTCAGCAGTGTGAGTAGCTATCTCATCGATCAACTTCCAAGCATTAGCATCGGTAGTGTTATTTTGGAATCTCCCATTAGCAGCAGAATCTAGCAATGCTCTCTGATCATCATATAACCCGTTGTAAAGTTGATTGGATAGGAACCAAGTATCAAAACCATGATGTGGAATAGATTTGACAAGCTTTTTGAAGCGAACCCATGCCTCATTAATGTTCTCAGTGGGACTTTGTTTGAAACTTTTGATTTGACTTTGAATAATGGCATTGATTTTCTGTGGCGGAAAGTATCATTTGTAGAATGCAAGAGCCAGAGAATTCCAATCGGTGATGCCAAGTGCATCCACATCTAACTCACTCAACCAATCTTCGGCCCCGTCTCGTAGTGAAAAGGGAAATAATACCAACTTGATCCTCAGTGGGGCTTCCTCCAAACATGTTTCGCTCCACCAAAGAGATATAAGTTGGACGATTCTCAAAGGTGCCATTACCCGTAGTAGAGAGTTTCAATCCCTTGGGAATAGATGCAACGGTAGGCTCCGAATGGCTGGCTAAAGTCGGCATGGTTGTAGTAGGTACAGAAATATGTGTATCCTCTTCTAAGGATAGATTTTATGCGACGAATTCGGCGTAAACTGTGTCAAGCGTACTCAAGTCTTCCGCTTCTTGAATTTCCTTCCAAAAGTTTCGTCTAACTCAGAGAGTCCTTTCTGGTTCGGAATCGTAGGGTACGAGATCGGACCTAGAACACCTGGTCATAAACGAACACTAAAGAAAAGGATAAGAACGGTCTCAAGGAACTTAGGTTCCCTGAGACGAAGAAAAAGACAAACTAAGTAGAAACAAACAGAAAACTGTTGCCTTCCCCGGCAACGGCGCCAAATTTGATAAGGTTAAAGTCGCGTCACCTTAATCAAAGTAAACCTAAATCACTACTAACTTATATTCAGCGGTAAGCAAGGTATCGAATCCACAGGGAGGCACTAGAATTCTAATCTGTTAAACTAGGTTTGTCTCTTAAGTAACAATTTCGGGGTTTGAGATTTGTGTTTCTAAACTAATAGCAAACAATAACAATAAATAATAGCAAAAAATAACAATAAAAGGTCTAAAACAATAAGATTAAAAGTCTAGGGTCTCAGGTTCACTAGGATTATTATTCAGGGGTAAGGGAGTAATAAACTATCATGCAATAAAGTTATCTAAGGTCACAAGATCGGTCGATTCAATTATGCCCTTTAGATCTACAATTTAACATGCGATCGCTATCATTAAACGAGATTTATTCAATTATCGTAGCCTATCTTAGTCTTAACCCGGTCGGTGATAATCCTAATCAAACAAATAGAATTAAAATGATAATCAAACGATAACCATGCAATTGCAAATCAATTAATTAGTCTACCCCGTCTAACAATCCTAGATCCCCTTTCAACCCTAGAAAGGAATTTAGCTACTCATAACAATATAAATAACAACAATAATAATTAAAGTAAACATGATTAACAATTATGAAAGTAATAACAAAGAATAATTAAGAACTAGAAGGTAATAAAATGGAATAACGAAGAAAGATTGAAGAATACCGATTACAAGTTGAACTAAAGACAATCGTCTTGATAATAAAATCCAGAGGCAAAGCAAGCTAAATTAGGTTTTCTAATATTAGAGCATACCTAATTGTGAAAGACGAGCTTTCCTTTTATAATAAAAATCCAATTAAATAGGTTAAACTAGTTTTAGGAAAGCCGAATTCTATAAAAACTAGGTTGCTCGATCGAGCAAGGGTATGTTGCTAGATCGAGAAACCTTCAGCCCGACTCGATCAAGCAGACAGTGTTGCTCGATCGAGCAGCCTTCAAAATGGCTTGTTTCTTTAATTTTCTTCATTTCTTCTCCATTGCTCTCGATTTCCGTGCCTAACCTACTACGATCCGACTCCGCCATGCTTCATACTAACTCAAAAGCTCCAAATGCATCCAATCTGCATTAAAACATAATAGAAGCGGCATAATCGATATTCTAGCTAAAATAACATAGAAACAAGCATGGAAAGACGATAAATCGTGTTATATGTAACTAAGGGAAGCATAAAATATGTGTATAAATAGTGATCATCAGACAACTAACTAGTGAATAATTGTAATACTCGTGTGTTCTGGTCTTGAGTCGATCGCGTATGAGTCCGAATCATATATACTTGGGTTTTAGTTGGGGGTCGAGTTTGGTTGTTACTCGGCCAGTTTCATAGTTACTCTGTCGAGTTGAGTAGTCACTTGAACGAGTAGGTTGGTCACTCGGTCGAGTATGGGGTTGTTCCGACCGAGTTGGGGTGTTACTTGGTCGAGTAGATTGGTAACTCGATCGAGTAGGTGTGGCACTCAGTCGACTAAGTCCTTAACTCCACCGAGGTGTACTCGGTAGTTAATTTGTTAACACCCCGCGATTTCACAGTAAAGTAAACACATAGATTTGCAGCGGAAAATACGAGATTTTAAAAACTTTTAAATGCAAAACTGCGAATGTCACTCTATTAGAAAGCCAAATTTAATTTAATAAATCATTTACAAATCGTAACTTTAATAAATACAAGCGATACCGATCCCTTGATGAGTACACAATTAAGATAATAAACTAATATAAACTACAACGCTAAGGGTGAATCGCTGTAATGACAACGCTCGCTAGCTGACTCGTCAAAACCCCATGGAACACCAATCTGCAACCTGTTCATTCGTGAAACATGAATGCCACAGTCAGTTGGGAGTAACTCGAGGTTCTCTCAACCATATCACATTAAAACGTACATAACAAGAGCATATAAACATACATTATCATCATAAAATATATACAATATCATACATACATATATATATATATATATATATATAGTTATATATATATATAT
>JAIUZE010041847.1:0-14319 GCA_022085475.1 Heliosperma pusillum | reverse complement strand
AGTCCTTTAACGAGGGCACTTTTTGCATATATTCGAGTCGAGCTGTCACTAAAACGTAACTTTAGTTCATATCTTGTTTCGACAACATGTAAGTCTGAGGGTGTTTAATCCCATCTTTTAGTTTGTTATTTTATTTTTATTATTCATTTTATGTAAGATCTATGTCATAAATAAGTTCAAAATCGATTTAAAATCAAAACCTTTTCATAAAACCTTTTTAGTAGTGATCAGACGTCGAACGTCGAGAAGAAATGCATAAGCATCTGCGCCATCTAGAAGGAACGCAGCACTTGTTGCGCCTCTTCCAGAGGCTACCTGTTCCTGCTCTTCTTCTTCTTCCTCTGGCTTCTACGTCTTTTGTTTTCCTTTTCTTATTTTATTCTTAATTCATAATTAATCTTTCATTAAATCGTTATTCTCGTTTTAGATCCCTGATAATCAATATTAGCGGGTTTTTGTCTTTTAATCAAATTTGAGTCTTTAGAGATTCGATTTATTCATATCAAGTCTTTAAGATTTGTCATTGATACAATTATTAGTTTAGTTTAATTAGGTAAATCACTTTTACTCGAGTTTTATATCAACAATAAATCGTAAATATACCAACGAATATTAACTGATTGCGATCCTGGCTTCACAGCCAGAACCCAACTCGATAACAAACGCAACAGGTGATGCGCCTCTTCCAGAGGGCGCACCTATTGCTGCACCTATTTTGGGTTGGTTTCTGTCTCTGAAATCCCTTTATCGCTTCGAGGTAGTTTAATTATGTAATTAATCGACTATTATCTATAATATCACTGCTAATCTGTTAAGCTTTTAACCTTTTCTCTTTTCTTCAAACATCCGTTTTGGGTATAATCCTGACATAGATCCCAAATTCATTGTAATCAATTGTAATATTTATTTTATAGCTTTATTTAATCATTATAATTTCATGATTCATTGTATGATTTTCTACCTTTCCTTCATATGCAATCGATTCTAAATATTATTTCGATATAATTGAATGCTAAATTATATGTTCACCGACATAGTCTAATTCACATGTTACGATTAAATTATGGATGTTGCATTTCATGCATATAACCAATAACTTATCAAATACGGATGTTTTCCCTAATCTTTAGTAGAGGCCGCTATCGAGGAGGGCGGGAGTAGGTGCTCGATTAAAGAACTTCATAATACGTACCCTCACCCCTTACTCCAGATCTCTATGATCATCCGTGTTCATTGGCATGCACGAGAGTCATTCTAGACATAGAATGCTAAGGGTAACGAGTTCTTAGTGTTCGTGTCGCTACTTTGTGTCATGACATGGCATAGAGTATTAGAACGGTTCCAATTTCCCATAAAAGTGGTGGCGACTCCACAAATGCGTATCACTATGCTTGTCCCTCGTTTCCATCTCGTGGTCCCCCGCCAGGCCGTGTACCACAATAAGACCCATCAAATTTGGTCTTGAGTTACTCCCGTTTGGGAGATGGCATCACAATAATTGCAAAACGTTTCCATATGAAGGCGGGGTTCCTCACTCGGCATACCTCCGAAATTGGTTTCTCTCAACTAGTTGAATAAAGGCGGTTTTAGCGATGAAATTGCCGGTCAACTTTTGTGGTACATGTGTGATATTTTGAAGAGTGCCTTCCCTGGAAACGGAATGACAGGACCATTTCACCATTCTTGGTTGTGTGATTGGTTGGTGGGGGATTGGTTTGGTTGTTTGGTTTCCAAAAGGGTTCACAAACTCCACGACCGGGACAATACCCTCCAATCTATCTAGCATAGTATGCTCAATCTCCACCTCGTTCATTACCCGGTTTTCTAGTTCCCTTTCTTCACCCAAGGATAGAGAATCCTCCGTTATAGGAATCGGGTTTGATGTAGAGCTCTTACCCACGACCTTGAAGACTTTACAAAGCCTCCTAAAGGTCCTCTCGATCTCGGGATCGATAGAAGGTTGATCCTTGGGAGGAGCTCGCATGGGCATACAAGAAAAACTACAAGAAAATGGTGAGAAATGTCTTAAGGAACTAGGTTCCTCAAGACAAAAGGGCAAAAACTAAAGTAAACAAGAAAATCAAATTAAACATACAACATTGTCCCCGGCAACGGCGCCATTTTGATGTAGGTATAGAAGGTGTGCGTACGGTAAGTACGGATGTCGATCTCGAGGACAGTAGGATGTTCAAAATGATCTAGAAAAGTCCACTAAAGTTCTCGCTTGTCAGAAGTATTTGGATTTGGATTTTTGACTAAACTAATAAAACAATAAGCAAAGACAATTTAAAACGATAATAAAGTAAGCTTAAGGTGAGAAGGTCTAGTGTTTATCAATAAAGGGGGAAACTAGGGTGAGTAGGTTCATATAGGTAGCATGAGTTATATAGGAAAGTCAGGTCTAGTAGTCGAAAAGTCACGTAATCTGGGAATAGTGAATTAAGGCTTTCGATCTTACGATTTCTCCTCACATCGTCTCTAGCTAGCTATCGCAAACACTAGGTCTAATGTGCCAACTTAAGCGGTTCTATGAATAAACAAGACTCTCGATCTTATGACATTCGCAAACAAGAGAAAGATTCATACAATTCTCACACACGCATTTCATCAAACATGTTATAGGCAAAAGTTAGAGACAAGGCAATTAGTTACGGTTCCTCCTCACATCGTCTCTAACTAGCTATCGCAAACACTAGGTCCAATGTGCCAACTTAAGTGGTTCTATGAATAAAAAACTCTCGATCTTATGACATTTGCAAACAAGAGAAAGATTCATACAAGTCTCACACAAGCATTTCATCAAACATGTTATAGGCAAAAGTTGGAGACAAGGCAATTAATCCCTCACTAACCCATACTTGAACCCATAATCCCCCACTAACCCTATCAAATGCACTACTCACACATACTAAAGTGGGTTTCAACGACAATAAAGAATTGCATAAGGAAAACCACAATAATTGACACTTTTTGTTGATATTAAACAAACAAACAAATATTGGAATGAAAACTTAATGAAAAACAAGGTTTAGGAAACTAGTATACCAAATTTAGTAAAAGGATAAATAAAGATGAGAACTTTGATTGAATAAAGCAGATTGAGTCACCAATCTTGAATTACAACCCAAGTACAATACTAAAAACCGACTTGAAACGCTAATTAACTAAAGATTAAGCTTAAATCGACGAGATTAAGGAAAGTTAAGTGCTAATAGATGAAGAATTCTAGATATAGGTTTCGTGCCCTCTAATTACATAAGAGGGGGCATTTATCGGCTTAAAAAAGAGGGCAAACCAGCTTTGGAAAGACAAATGGGCATCGGTGGAGTCACGGCGTGACTTTCTCGTCACGATCGCGACTAGGCAGGTCACGACCGTGACAAGGCAAGTCACGGTCTTAACTGGTGTGGCAGAAGCCGTCTCAAAGCTAGGAGCTAAGTCACGACCGTGTGCTGGGAGTCACAGCCGTGACAGCTTGTCACGCTCGCAAGTTGATTGTCACGCCCGTGACGTATTTGTCTCGAGAAGGGTTGCCTTTCAGATGGCATCTCACGATCGTGAGATACATGTCACGCCTGTGGCATCTTCTTCCCTCTATTGCTCACTTTAGTGAGTTCAATAATTCTCCTCGGTTCAGCTTGCCTTGACTCGGAATGGCTTTGACACGCCAAGTAGGTCCCCCAAGGTATGTAGGATCGTCTAGGGTATCTCGTGGGACCTCTGTGTGGTTTATCATCTTCTTGGTCAACCAAAACGAGGTAGAATCTGCCTCAAGTGACAATTTACCTAAAAAACTAAGATGAAAGAAAGAAAAGTGCTAGAGGAAAATAAAACATAGAAAAACGCTCCTAGGGAGCTCCCAAGGCAAGCTAAATAGGGTAAATAAGAGCTGAAAAATAGAGTGAAATGACACTATATCACTAACTCGCACGAGTAAGCACCCGTTGTAACACCCCCATATACCAAAGAGCCTTACAAGACCTCCTTAGTACATCAGGATGCTACCATCACGGTTGCCCGACGTAGTACATATCAAATAGACCATAAAAGAACATGCTTATTAAATCAAATGTTTAAATCAAAGTTACACCATTCCAAATCCAGACGGCATACCGTCCTAAACAATTATCCAACTACAAAGTAAAAATAAATAATGTAAAGTCTAAGACACTAATAATCACGAAAGCTAAGACTCAAAAGCGGCGATCCCATCAACTCCCCCAATGCGTGGTCAACGAATTACCTGCTGATCGCTTGCTCACCATTCCCCAATGGATCACATCAGTTTTAAAACATTAAACAGGGTCAGTAAAAATATAAGCTGATCAATGTACAAGACAATAAAAACATCACCAAAAAGTAACCAATAGCCAACAACACCACCATAAACCGGTAACTGAGCTACCACCGTTACGGTAACCCCTGCCAGCGTTAGATTGCAGATCTGACTGTCGTTCCACCTATTGATTCCAAACCGCAGCACTGGACATCGGAAGCTCCTCTTGCCGCGGCAAGAGTTCTCGGAACACTAATGTGACATCCCCCTCGCAGCGGGAGAGCTATGAGAGGCGAACTCGGGGTGTGGTTCGTCTCTTGGCGGACCACCAAAATAGAAATCAAGTAACCACTCCAAACTCTAAACCCGAACTCCATCATCATCAAAATAATAACCATCATCATCACAATAGTAACCATCATCATCATCACAATAGTAACCATCATCAACAACAACAACACAACATCACAGTAACAATCTCATCACAATGATTAACATATAAAGCACCGAGTAGGAAAATCCTACCTTTTAGCACATCCGCAAGAAGTATAAGCAATCAAGTCAGAAATACGATCAATCACTAACCATCTTCCCTTTTCCCCCAACTCAATTAGGGTTACATAATTAATAATACTCATTAATATTAATAAATCATAATAATGAATCACTTACCAAATGCAATCAACAAGTAAGACAAGAAGTAATACGATCCAACTTGGAATGAGTAAAGATGCTTGAGAGGTTTTAAGAGAGTTTTAGAAGGTTTAGGGTTTGATTAAGAATGTAAACTGACGAAGTTATACGTTAATACCTCTTAATTATATTTAATCAAACCGTCCGATAAAATCCTGCAGACCGGTGTAATTGGTCGAGTACAAGAAGTACTCAGTCGAGTACACTGCACTCGCTCGAGTGCACACTACACTTAGCCGAGTACCAACTAGGCAGAAGGTTGCCTAACTGATGCACGAATCACACTCGGCCGAATACACTCTACTCGGCCAAGTACACAAAACACTTGGTCAAGTGACCTTTACTCGACCGAATACAAGGTACTTAGAAATACAGAGTATTACACCGGTAGCCTCAAAATTGACTCAAATAAATACAGAACACATCATACATCATTCAAATCCAATTTTCCTCTCTATCATTTTAAATTCCAACATCATCCAAAACAAGTAATATCACATCACATTCAACATTTTCATCACATAAGCACAAACAATACATCCTATGTTCATTAGGTTCATTTGTTTTAGGGTCGAGATTGCCGCTCTGATACCACTTTGTAACACCCCGCCATACCTGGAGCCTTTGCGCAAGACCTTCCAAGCATTGGAGAGTGCTACGTCTCGGTTTCCCGAGTATAGGATGTACCAAATTGAGTCACAACAAGTTATATTAACATAAATGAAAATCAACAAAGTTTACAGTCTCAAAATACAAGGTCAAAAGGTAACAAAATACAACTCCAAAATCCAAGATGCAACTAATATCTCAACATAAAAAAAGTCCGAGACAACTACTCATCGACTCATGATCTAAGCCAAGCACGTGCATGGTCCCATACATCATCTACAATCACACTTTCTCAAGTACTACTCGCCATACGCCCTAAATATCGTATGGGTGACGGTAGATAAAACAACAACAAGGGTCAGTTTACATATACATAATCAATATCATAGGAATTACAATATCATCATCACACATATTAGATTTCATCAAGTAGTGCACACGGCGCCATCAGGTTGCACACCGTTCACCAATTCCGGTGCCATCAAGTAGCTCACTGTCGCGTCCAGGGCACGTCATACACACAATGGGCCATACTGCAGCAGGTCACCATCAGACCCAGGTCGTCACCACGTGCACTGTCTCCTCCATAGCGAGAAGCATGAGGAGCGACCCACGATGTCTATGGAGGCGGTTTCCCGCAACCGCTCCATATAAATAACCACTCCAATACACCAAAGATATCACAATCAATCACCCAAACTCCAATCAACATATCATAATCATATCATACCACATCAATCAATCACATACACATACACATAAACTGAGTAAGATTAACCTACCTTGAAACAATTCAACTGAACAAGCAGTCACAAGAAGTAAGCTAGAAATCCTTCTCTACAAAGTCGCCACCTACAATATCATAATAACAATTACTACTAATTACTACCAAACTAGACTTAATAAGACTAATTACCACTAATAATTACTAACTCCCCAATTCTAACACTAATTAGGTCAATAATTACATATTAGGTTAATTTCCCCAAATTATCAGCATAAAAAGCAATAAACTATAATCTACGATAATTTTTCCATCATCTAATTTCATATTCCCCAAATTCTACTCTATCAACAATAATCTTGTAAAAACCCTGATTTTTAAAACAAAAGAAATACCTTAATAATAAATAATCCATCCGAGTAAAAAGATGAATAGAGTCAAGGTGGCGGAAACACCTGACCAATCCGGATCGATACTCAAATCCAAATCTAAACTAATACATTATTAATATTCTCAAACTAGATTAAATTCCTAAATAAATTATTCTTCTTCCCACAAGTCTCTCCAGCCCAACATCCAGACAAGCAATAACCAATTCAACCTGAGAATGGGGGTCGACAATCACTCGGCAGTAACTAGATGCTCTCCAAGTCATGTTTACAACAGGCTGAATTAAAAACAATCTATAACAACTGAAAGTAATAATAAATGACATGTGAAGCAATCTATACAATATGACATACATTCGTACTAACAATGATGAGATCAAAACCTATATGAATGCAATTCTGTAGATCTATACCATATGTGACCACTAGACCATGAATACATTCAAGACCTAAAGTAGCACACGATCCATAGAAACATAAGCCACAATGCTAGCATCAAAGCATAGCGAATAGAGCGAACGCCCGTTAGAGCGTATAACCACTGCCTCTAACTTGCCAGAGCGTATAACCACTGCCTCTAGCTGACGGAGCGTATAACCACTGCCTCCATCGGTGTGGAGCGTATAACCATTGCCTTCATCGGTGTGGAGCGTATAACCACTGCCTCCACGGTATTATGTATAGCGTATAACCACTGCCTATATGTCTAAGACCTGGCCAGACTCTCGATGCATTAACTGTACATCGAACGACACTCGGGGACCAGAGCTTATAACCACTGCCTCTGACCAATCCCGACCATAGACCAAAATAAACCCCCGAAGGGTAGCGTTTGTTCATTCCAAATAGTATATAACTGATACTACCGTCATCTATTCAACCAGCAACAAAAAAATGCACAGTATAACTGACTGTACAAACCAATGCGTGAACAACGTCACGACTCAACATAGGAACAATATAACCGATTGTCCAACAATGCGTGAACAACGTCATGACTCAACTCAAGAACAATATAACTGACTGCTCAACCAATCGAATGAGAATAACCAATACGATATGAAAACATAGCGTTATAGTCCAATTGACTATAACACTACAAATAAACAAGCACAGATGACTAAGGTTATAGTATCTTGACCTATAACATTACACCTCAAAGGTCATGTTATAGTTCGAGTTACCATAACACCAGACACAAAAGCATATAACATCCAATGTTATAATACCACCAACTATAACCTTCACTTAATCTTAGTGAAGTTATAGTAACTTCAGATATAACCTTTACTCAACTTTGTGAAGTTATAGTAACTTTAGCTATAACGTTCACTCAACTTTAGTGAAGTTATAGCACTCCAACCATAACCTTGGTTAAGCTTGTCAGGTTATAGTATCATCAACTATAACCTTCACTTAACTTCGGCAAAGTTATAGTACCTTCAGCTATAACCTTCACTCAACATTAGTGAAGTTATAGCACCTCAAGCTATAACTTTAAACGTGCGAGGTTATATTATCATCAACTATAACTTTCTTCCATCACGGGTTAGTCCTCTATAACAAATTCACCGAGGGGTCGACTCCACGGCATAAACCGCCATGTCACCACAACGAGTCTTGTTATAGTACACCGCGCCATAACGTCACTTTCAAATTTATAGCTCAAATAGGTATAACTAAGGTAGCTTACATGCAAAGTTATAGTTTAATATGCTATAACCTTAATGATATAAACCAAACCCTAATTCCTCAACAGAAGCAAACCCCTAGCCTCTCCCACAAGGAGGAGGCCAAAACCCTAGGCCACGGCAACCTCACGGCCGCGCCACCACCAACGGCGCTAGGGTTCGCGATTTGAACCCTAGTTCGTGCACCAAATGAATAATTGAAAATAGAATAACAACATAAATATTAAATGCAATTAAACATGTGAATCATAAGCATAAATAACCACACAAATAATTAATCATACAATCAATCATTATATCATGTTAATAATTCACTTTCTATAAACATAATTAAAGGAAAACACCTGGTTACCTTTATTACGCAATAGAGACCGCAAAATAATATTCATCGTCATAAAAACGCTATTAATTAATATTGTGCTACAGAAATCCTCCTCCAAAAACGCCCCAAAAGAAAGACATCTTCTTCTTATTCTTCTTATTTACCATCAAATATATAAACCCTAAAGGTAGGTATAAACCCCATACAATCGAGTCCCTTAAAAATATTATGAATAGAATATATTGTAGAGGTAAGAGCTAGGATTGTAAATATATAATTTATATTTGATTTGGATGAAGAAAGTTGGATAACAATGGATTCAAAGAGAGAAAATAAGAATAGAGGAAGAAAGAGATGTTGTGGCAAAAACGCACGTACAAAACAAATAGAATGAGCAACCTACTTGCTAGGTTAGGTTTTCTATTTATAAGAGAGTTTAAGTGGGCTTTTGACCCATTAGCTCACAAGATGGAGTATCCAATTACAAATCGGATTTAGTATAATTAAACCGCTTGGAGAGTTCATATAAGAAAAGTACTAATTAAATATAAATAGTATAATCGTGCACGAACATTTTAACCCATCCAAATTAGGTAAAAACGGAAAATAACAAAATAGAGATCGCGAGCGTTAAATACGCATTAAATAATTAAACTAGCAAAATAATTATTTTAATAAATAATTTTCCGGATAAATTTTTTTAGAAACACACGGGGTGTTACAAATCTAACACAAGATAATCGTAATAATCTAATCTAAACAACATATGATAATCTAATAACATTAATCTCATCTTAGTAATCAATATAATTACTAATTATAAGCTAATTACTCAAAACCTAACTTAATAAGATGATAAGATGAAATCATCAGATTAAGGATGAAAATTACTTACAAATCTTGGAAACGATATGAGAAATATCTAGTATATAGGAATCCAACACAAATCCAAAGGATGGTTAAGGAGTAATTAGAGTGCAATTACGGATTAATTAGAGAGATATTATAGTTTTGATGAAAGTTTATGTTACTAATGAAGAATTATGAGGAAATAAAAGAGAGAAAACCCTTTCATATAAGATAGGTCTCACGCGGAGAATAAAATTATTAAGGAAAAAATATTTTCTAAATTCGTGAGGAGTCTGCCCCAATTTGTTCTATACATGTGACCCTCTATCAGGAAAAGAATTGCTTTTTATAAAAAGCGGCAGAGTCACGCTCTTTCTTTAAAGGCCGTCGGACAACTCCAAGCGCTACTAATCCGAGCTAAATAATCCCAACGTGTTACATAAGGCATGATTTTGAATCAACAGTTTTTTTTAAAAAATCTTGAATAGGTAGCCGTATTGGAAGGTGCGGCTGGATCACCTCCTTTCAGGGATTTTTTTAAAATTAAATTTTTTAATCAAAGCGGCGATTTTCGGGGGCAGCTCATTAACAGACTTCTTTCATAAAGTCCAGCCAACTCTATTATCAAATAAATAAGGAAACGGGCGACGTTGGCAACTAAACACGAGGGTTGCGCTCGTTGCGGGACTTAACCCGACCAAAAAATCTGCGGTCCCTAATGGAATGGGTAACTTTGCGATCGCAGGTAAGATCGGTTCAGGATCAACCCTGAATCATGTCAGGCATGAATGGGGGAAGTTTTATCCTCGTACGCCTCGAGAAAAAATGCTCGGTCGAGTGACACCCGACTCGACCGAGTGCCTATAAACTCGATCAAGTGAAAACAACTAGGAAATTTCAAAACAGAACCTGTAACACCTGTAATCTTAACTGCCGTAATTTAATAATGTTATATTAATATTAGTTAGCTTAATTTTAGATTTAAATTAGAACTTAGCTTTTCCTGTCTAATCTAGCAAATCCGAGTCCATAATCGGACTCTACTCGGAATTTCGTGTGAGTAGGCCTTACGTTGCAATTTTGGGCCTATGAATATCCCTTCAACCTACCCAAAAGACCAACCCATACTCACATTTTTCCACTCAAAATCTCAACACACTATTCACCCTCTTCAACCGCTCAAAAACATAAAACCCTAACCTCCTTCACCATTGTTGAACTCCAAAACCTTCCCACACAAATCCTACCATATTTCACTCAATTCTTACCCAAATTCATTAATTCTTGGCTAGTTCTTCTTCTTTTCTTCTTCTCTTCTTCTCTCTCTATTAAGGTAATAAAAATCCCGTCTTTGTCACTTTCGTTTTTTCATCTTTTTTCAAGGTGAAATAGTCATTTTTTTAATATAAATTTGTAGGAGGAGACCTTCAAGATCCCGACAAGGACTACTACCTAGTGGAGGATGAGCTAGAAGACGAGTGAAGACGCAAAAAGGTAACGGTGAAGGGTTACTCGATATCAATATGTGTTTTTAAGTGTTAATTGTAGTTCTATTTAGTGAAAGATGGAATCTTTGCCTTAATATCATATAGATATGTGTTAGTTGTTCATTCATATGTATGAATTCACCTCACATTCTTATCTTTCACTAATCTTATGTTAAGTTACATTTATCTTGTTAATTATGTCTACTTATCATGCTTGAACTTGAGTTGAGTAATAAATGTGCCTTTGTTCGTCTTAATTGATCTTGTCTAATGATTGGATATGTTTAGAATGCATTAAATGTGGTTTGGTGTTGATAAATGTGTTGGAATTAAATGGGTATCAAAGGATTTGGAGTATTGGTTGTTGTTGAAGTTGGATTTTCGGGCATGTTGTCCCAGAGCCGGCCCACCGGCCGCCGGTCACCCCAAACGGCTGGGAACCCCCTAATGTGAAATTGGACAATTTGGTGATTTTGGTGAAGTATGAGTCCCAGCCGGCCGACTGGTCGCCGGTCCCCCCCAATCGGCTGGGCACACCTGTAAGTTGGTTGATATTTGTAGTTGACTGTGAGTCTCAGCCGGCCACCCGGCAGCCGGTCTCACCGGCTGGGACTTCCCCTTTCCCCATTTTCGTCACTTTTCCAATTTGATCTATGGCCCCAGCTGGGTAGCCGGCAGCCGGTCATACCCACCGGTTGGGAGTCCCCTGTAAATTGTTATGATTGTAAGTGTGGCCGTGGTGCCAGCCGGGCACCCAACAGCCAGCCCACCTGACCAGCCGAGACCCCATGAGTCTTTTTCTCCCTTTCTTTTCCACATGCCTTCTCATGTAATAGTTTGTATGGTTTGTTTATCTTATAAACTTACGTAATGACACTAAATATTCATACTTAAATTATTTAATATCTCACATGTTTATATCACATGATTTGTGACGGTTTTTGGTATGTCCTCTCTTGAGTCGGTTTTACCTTATGTATTTATTTGAGCACTACTCGTTGAGTGCTTTGAACTCTCATTTCCCGGCTACCCCCTTATCCTCGTTAGACTAGAATGTCGGAGCAATGGGGTGTATCCTTGATGCTTGTATGCATGTTTTAGTGGGGATAGGACGACGTTGTTAGGATGAGCGCAATGCGTTGATCGACCCAACCGTCAAATGTTGTATCCTTGCGAGGTGGTGTCATTTCATGTAGCGTACTAGCTTCACTTTGACTATAGATCTCTTTCCGCCTCTTTTGTGTGGTTTAGACAAATTTGGGGTACTTGACGTCCTTTGTGTTGATCGAGTCTTGGATGTGGCACGTCATACCACATGTCGAATCGGGAAACGTCTTATCCCTAGAGTCTGCCCAGGTTTAGACTAGGACCGTATTATTATCGTCGTCCTAGCGAGAAGATTAGAGTCTTGTGTGTGCGAAACGCTTTATCGCACACAGTTCAGGGTAACGCCTTACCCCGTGGACATGTTTTTCTAGGTCGTGAGTATACGAAATGCCTTATCGTATGCGGTTCAGGGAAACGCCTTATCCCGTGGACTTACATTGACTTGTCTTGCTATTGTACATGATGCTAGTGTGTGTCATTTACCGTGAGAGTTATGTTACTATATTTGTACGTTTGGATGGTTGTATATGAAAATTGGATCGTATGTGAACATTGGGTTGGATTCTTGTATGAAATAGATGATTGAATTGGTTTGTATGTCGAGTCTCTACCTTATCAAGTATATGCCAATAACGGTGAGATGTAAGCCCTAGTGTGTATATAGTTGCTTAAGGGTGTCATTCCCCAGTCAGTTCATAGCATGGTGTCTATTGTTTGGTATTTCACATACTTATATCCTATTATCTTGAAATGTATGTTTGTACTTCACATGGTTCACTTGCATATACGTTTCTACATGTTTAATTGTTGTTTATGTATGTTTACTTGTGATATGGCTGGGAGATCCCGGAGTTACTCCCCACTGACTGTGGCATTCATATTTTATGAATGTACAGGTTGCATGGTTGGATCGTTACTTGCTTTTTTGGTTCGTGTGTGAGCTAGCGGGCGTTGGCCTTTGACGATTCACCCCTTGACGTTCTTAGCTAGTTCGCTAGACTTTATTAATGCTTTGACTACGTTTTGAGAGACTATGTCTCCTTGTAGTATTTTATTGATTAGTCCATTTTATATATAGCTTAACTCCCTATTTTAACTTGGTTTATTTGATTATTGCACATCTTTTAGTATATTTGTGAGCTAATTACGTGTTCGACGTGTATTGCTTGTGTTTGTTACATTTTGTAGGAATCTAAGCATTTAGAGGCATTTTCTTAGCACATTAGCAAGCATCAAAGTTCACTAAGCCTAATGAAAGCAAGATGGACCATGGAAGGATACTATGAGAAATGACAAGCCCAAGCATGAAGATTTGTGAAATGGTTTGGTCTACAAATGAGAAACCAAAATGGAGCCCAAACTAAGGAGTCCACAACTCAACATATGGATGTTCTTTGGATGCTCATGGGATGCCAAACTATGCAATTAACCAGAGAATTAAGGAGCTTAAAGGCGTATCGTAGGATTCCTCAAGCATTTAATTAAGTCATTAAGCAAATGTACCCGGATTAGTGAAACCCCGATCGGGGTTCTCATTCCCCGATCGGGGTTGGGGTGCTATAAGTTGCATCCGTTTCAAGTCCCTCTCCCTATATAAAGGAGAGAAACTTCGACACTTAGGGGGATCTTGGACAATATTTTACACTCTAAAAACACACTTTTACATAATATCATTAGTCATTAGATTAGGTTTAGAATAGTTTAGTTTCCATTAGTTGTTACAAATAATTCTTTTATGTATTTCAATTTATATTACCAGTTCATTTGCAAGTTATTTGGTTCCATTGTATTCTTCAATTCCAAGTTTTAATTCCTTTGTTGAGGTAATTCTATTTCTTGTATTGTTTTGTTATTTCCTTTGTCATTTCCATTATTAGTTAGTTATCATGTTTACTTTATCATTTGTTATTAAATTAGTTATCATTATGCAAGGGTAGTTACTGTGACACCCTCAAATTTGCAGAAAGAAAAAAAATAATTTAAATACATAACGAAGGTGTCATAAATAAAAAGGTTCATTACAAAATGGAAATAATATTATACAAAAGAAATATACAAGACGGGAGACATATCTCCCGTATAAATACGGAAATGAAAGAGTGTATAATAATATACAATCTAAGAACCGAAGATAGGTCCTAGGTAATACTTCGCTCGCTAGCTCGTCAATGT
>JAIUZE010041828.1:0-11982 GCA_022085475.1 Heliosperma pusillum | reverse complement strand
ATCTATGGACTTAAGCAGGCTTCTCGGAGTTGGAATCATCGTTTCGACCAGGTGATAAAGAGAATGGATTTACTCGATCGGTCGAGGAACCATGCTTATATATCAACTCGAGTGGGAGCAAGATTGTCTTCCTAATATTGTATGTCGATGACATACTCTTGATTGGGAATGACATACCTCTCTTAACTTCGGTAAAAGTTTGGTTAAAGAACCATTTCCAGATGAAAGATCTGGGCAAGGCACAAAGAATTTTGGGGATCTGTATCTACAGAGATAGATCACGACGGAGTTTATCCCTTAGTCAGGAGTCTTATATAGATAAGATTCTTGAGAGGTTCAGCATGACCAATTCCAAGAAGGGCAACCTTCCAATGATTTCTGGGATGCAGTTGAGTAAAGCTCAAGCCCAAAAGACATCGGAAGAGGTCGAGCGCATGAGTCGGGTTCCTTATGCATCAGCTATAGGATCGATCATGTATGCCATGATATGCACACGTCCAGACGTGGTATATGCATTGAGTATGACGAGTCGGTACCAAGGCAATCCAGGTGAAACACACTGGATGGCTGTTAAGAATATCCTTAAGTAACTACGGAGGACTAAGGATTGGGTATTGACTTATGGAGGTGACACTGAGCTATGCGCAATCGGTTACGCAGATGCAAGCTTCCAAACGGATCGAGATGACTCGAAATCTTAGTCTGGAATCGTTTTTACTCTTAATGGCGCTGCGGTCAGCTGGAAAAGCTCTAAACAAAGTGTTATAGCAGATTCTACGACTGAATCCGAGTATTATGCTGCTTCAGAGGCTGCGAAGGAGGCTATATGGATGCGTCAATTCTTACAGGGACTAACTGTAGTTCCTAGTTTGGATGACCCGATCACTATCTATTGTGATAATAGTGGTGCCATCTTCCAGGCTAAGGAGCCTAAGTCCAGCAACAAATCTAGGCATGTACAACGGAAGGCTCACATGATCCGAGATTACGTGGAGCAAAGGGAGATAGTGATAGACAAGATTGCTACGGATGATAACGTCGCAGATCCTCTCACTAAACCATTGAGGTATGATAAGCATGAAGGGCACGTTATTTCCATGGGAATCAAACGTGTTCCTGAGTTGTATTAGTTGTTTTATTTGGATTAGACACCTGTATCTTTTTCATAAAACTATCTATGAAATCATCGTTTTGTTTTATATTTTGTTTTTCATGTGGGTTGTACTGACAACATTGAACACCACAAAGTGAACTGAATTACATTATATTTTGTTTTGGTCTGTAATTGCCTACATGAGCTGATAACTCTGGCAATTATTTTGTGACGTCGATTGATGGTGGGTTTCAACGAGCCATAAGTCAAACTGTTGACTGATCGATCACAGATGCGAGTTATAATGATACTGCGCAGGACATTTTGTGACGACGTTATGGAGTCCTAAATGTTTCAGAACATTAGGTGCCAGGTCGTGGCTAGGACATCCATAGTGTTCCTAGAGTCGATTCTTTTGACTATCGACTGTATCTTGAGATAAAGGCAGTTTTTGGGTGACTTTGGTTTCTTTCTCATGGTCGACCGTAACAGGAGGCTAAGTAGATTTTTACTGGGTCATTTCATATTGCGCTTGTATCTGCAAGATTCGAGTTGAAGAAAATATCCAACCTTTATCAGGTTATGTTATTTCTCAGGGCCACTCGAGGAGCTGTAACTGAAATGCATGGCCATGCTCGAATAAAGATTCGTATATCAGTTAAGTTACTCTCTAGTCGGGGAAACCACTCTTGATACTGATCACTTGTAAACTACGACCTTTGTGAATACGGACTTTGCAAATTGGTTTACATTGAGTGGGAGAAATTTATTATGGATATGAGAATCGGTTATCGCACATACACGTGTACGGACAAGTGGGAGATTGTTGGAGCTAGTGTCCTCCACAGTTAGTGCAATAACATAAATAAATCTCTGTAGGTTCACAGGGTATACTTTGTATAATAATCAGTTGATTAACGTTTATCAATAACGGTTGGCTTGCTAGATAAGTTTGACGTTATTGTCATACAGATGGCGGTGATCAACTGGTTCCTAAAAGTCACACCTAAAGGATGTGTTTGAGAGATATGATTATTTGAGAAAATAATCATATTGATGCTCTATTATATGACTACAAGGTTAGTCAGTGTATTTGACTAAAAGGTTAGTCAATGTGATGAGACGAATTATTTAATAACGATTAAATAATATAAGCTGAGACGAATTAAAAGTAATTCGTAATTAAATATAAACTGTTGTATTTAATCAGTATATATATAATGTAAGCTTATGCGAATTAAAATGTTAATTCGTAAATTGAATATAAAATGTTATGTTGAATTAGCAAATTATAATTATACGGATAATTATAATTAACGTATATATTATACGATTGTCATATTAGATGTTGTCAGACCGGTATTAATGTATCGACTGCAAAATGTTGTATGGACATATTAATACATGACAACACAAATGACATTTATAATAATAATACACATTATATATTAAAGCGAATTTAACCGAAATAAAGTCCAGATTCACTCTGGAATTTTCGGTCAATGGGTAGTTATTTTGACAAAAAAGTTAACAGTAACTTTTGACAAAAATATTCTAGCAAATTAAAGGGCATTTCTCATTCTATCTTGGGTGCTACGATTAGGAGATATCATCATTTTGATATTGTTCTTAGGCCTTTAAGCAAGGACTAAAGGTTATTTCTAATCTCTCGCTTATTATGCATTTTCATTTATGACTATTAATCATTTAATCATAATTTCATTATAATCCTGAGTGATTTAAAGGGAAGTATACGGATAGTTTCCTACAGTTTCGTACCTTCAAGCACCGAACCCGACTCGGTTTGGGTCAAATATGGTGTTTTTATGTTGGGTTTAAGAGAGAGACTAGTGGGCATGCAAGGTGTTTGAGTTTTGGAGTTTAAGGTGTTGGTATTTTTGGTAGTGGACCGTGTGGAAGCCATTGTTGACACCTTGGTGTTGATTTTTTTTTCGTATGATAGAAGAAAGGTGGAGTTGGTGATGTGTGTTGATGGTGATAGTGATAGGTAATTATGAAGGGTAGTGTTGGGGTTTGGGTTATGTAAGGTAGCACGTGTACTATTCCTTCTTTTTCCTTTTTTTTGTTATTGAACTTTGGTAGGATAGTAAAAGGAATATAGGGTAAATATAGGTGAGATATGGTAAGGATTGGATTAGGTAAATAAAAGATATGGTAAGATAAGATTGTTGGCAATTTCGGCCAACATGAATATCATGGGTAGAATTTTGGTTTAATTAGGAAAGTGAATAAGATAGATTTTTGGTGAATATGTGGTCCATAATTCAATTTCCATAAAATACTTAATATGCAAGATATTCACGTAAAATATATAATATTAAGCACAAATATACTAGCAATGGAATACACAGACACAGTCATACAATCTTGTCTTATTCTAACAAGT
Organism: Heliosperma pusillum; assembly: GCA_022085475.1. Taxonomy (NCBI): domain Eukaryota; kingdom Viridiplantae; phylum Streptophyta; class Magnoliopsida; order Caryophyllales; family Caryophyllaceae; genus Heliosperma; species Heliosperma pusillum. Next base: position 8,482 of record JAIUZE010041828.1, on the reverse strand, counting down.
CACGCAGGTTCATAAAATAAATATGACAAATTTTATTGCTACAGAATTGTAAGTTTCTTAAACTCGATATTAGACATTTCTAATATCATCTTACTAATACCAAGTTCTTAGTATAAGAACACTCTTATTAGTAGAACCCAAGACAACCCTTTATCACTATATAAAATACTACACTAGTATAATATACTCTCCCTTAAATAATTCTAATAACTCTCTTACTATTCTAGTAAACTTATTAGAATGTATGAACTCAAAGTATTATCTGAACCTCTTAAGTTTAGTGTGAGAATGAAGAGGTTTTAGAGAGATAAGGATACATGCAAATTATGAGATGTTGTAGTATATAACAAGAGGGAAAAACAAGCCCTCTTGTGGGTTATGAAAACCGGTCACACACACCGTACCCCACATGGGTGGGGTGTTGTCACTTTCAATTGTTCTTAACAATGTAAAAGGTTGAGTGTTGGTAATAATTTTTGTGCATGATTATGTCTAATTTCTTATTAGAATAATACACAAAAATAATCACCCTCTTTATACACTACCAAAACCGGTGCACCCTTGTAATATGAGTGTCCATTTTATTTTTGCAATTTTTCATTTGTGACAAGTGTGACATGTGACATGTAACATGTAATTTTGCTTATAAATGTGCATTTAACTAATTTAAATGCAATTTCATAACAAATAAATTAGACTTAACATTTTAAGTCACATATTATAATTACATGTAAATAAAATGAGTCATCTCATATTTGGTTAAAATAATCTGCAACAATTTTTAATTATAATTAACCAATTTAGCTTATCTCAAATGTTTCATAAACATAATGCATTCTTAGTAATATAACAATTAAACTACTAAAAATAAATCTTATATAATCATATTACAATAAGATATATTTCTCACTTACAATATAAACTCGATTCAATTTAGGGGATTAATTAATCTGTATCATTATACAATTAATTAATGTAGATGATTAGGGGATTGTCCTTTAGGTGTGACCTCAAGGGATCAACTGATCACCACCGTCATACGACAGTAACAACAAACTCAATTGAGCCAATCATTACCGAATTATGTTGACCAGTTGACTATACTTTTCATCATCCCTTTGTATTCTTATTATTGAGATTTAATTATATGATCGCACTATTGTTGAGGACACTTACTCCAAAAATGTCCCACTTGTCCAAGACAAGTGTGCATCACCAATTCTCTTGTCCTATTACGATCTCCCACTCAATGCAAGGTGTCTTGTAGGTTGTACTTGCATTTGATCATATCATGAGCGGTTTCCTCGATCTGGAGAGTAACTGTCTGACCAAAATTATCTACCATAGATACCTTCCGAGCGTGGCCACGCATTTTCAGCTTACTCCTCCTCGAGTGGCCTTGAGATTTTAAAACAACTCTGACAAGGCGTGGACAATTCATATCGCACTATTCCCTTTGCATAGCCACATCTCATCATGACCCAAAAGATGCCCATTTGACCCCAGTTACGAAGGTTGTAGAACTGTGCCACCTTAGGCGAACAGTCTTTAGTCAATGAATTGACTCAAAAAGAATACTATAGTAGCTCTTGCCACGACCAGGCTACAAGAGTTGCCTGAACTCTATAAGCGGTCACTACCCGATAGATTGTTTATTACAGTCTGTCTATGTGATCGACTGGTCATCCCTTATGACCCTATAGCACTTGAACTTGCCATCAATCGCATCACACTCTAGTCACTTTGAGACGTCACCTTGTATAAGCAACTAGGGGCCAATGCTATGTTAATACAATCCACTTTAATGGGGTTCAAAATTGTCTCTACAACCCATTTTGATATAACAAAGCACTAAAACGAGTTTTAGAAACTCAAACGATAAATGTGATTATCATATATGAACAATCAACATAATGTTATTTCTTCATATCATATAATCTAAAGTTTATTTCGTCCATGACAATTCATGACGATCTTATTAAATACAATAAAGGCTTGGGTAGTGAATATACCATATATTCATTTATTCCAACCTTGTGAATTTCTTTTTCCTTCCATCCAACGTTATTCCTAATAACATGAATTCATGTACGTACATGTCTAGATCTCAATCTAGTGTTGGGCTCTTAAACTTGAAAGATGCTCCCACTCGTTATCATGATAACTAATAGGTATTTAGGTGAAAGGATCTACCATTAGCTCCTTGTAAGCCACCTTATCCTCATCATAATGTACTACGTCTCTATTTGTAGAATTTATAATGATTGACTCTTCAATCATCCTTTTAGTTATTCGCTTCTTGTATAACAATAATTCGCCTAGGATTTGGACAAATCCTTATAAGTTTGGAAATTTGGGTTTGTGTAACCTTTACCACATATCCAATTTTTCTCTACCAAACACAAGAATGAATACCTAGTTCTCCTTGAGAACCCTATGGATGTTCTTGTAGACTATCCAAAGACACTCATGTAGATTGATTTGTTATAGGCTTGTCATGCTCCCAGCATACAATTCATTTAGGTACGTGCATGTAATGGCATACATGATTGGTCTAATGGCGGAAACATTAGTACTCATGTGATCAACAACTCTTAGGTTCAGTGGATGACTATGACCCTTTCATAGTGATCCCAGTTTTATCAACATAAATAACCTATTATAACTTGTTGAAATAGATTAAGGATCTTATCGATATAAGACACTTTTCTAAATGCCAAATTAAAATCTTCTATTTCACAATAGATTTTGATTTTAGTATACATTTTGCCCTCTTTCATTCAACATTTAAAATCCAACCACTCCTTTCAAAAGGGTAATGTGAATACGTCACTTACAATGAGTGATACGTCATTCACGTGGAAGACAATTTATCCCACTGAACTTCATGTCTTTACATGATAACTTTAACTCCCACTGATCTTCATGTCTATACATAACTTATCGACAATTCGAGTAAAACGCTACTTATATCTCATAATAGAAACGATCATCATAACCTCTTGGTAAATACCATGGGCTTGTGTCATGTACACATCCCATTCCAAATCCCCATTTGGACATGTGGTTTTGTTGTGTATCTTGTACACACCTACTATGAGGTATTTTACTTATGATTTGGATCTAAGCAGAGTTACCCATTAACTTAGCTTTTGCAGACATCTTCATGTCTTATCCATGCAACTATTATTGGACAATTCCAAATAAAACATCTTCATGTCTATCGAATGATTATTGGACAATTCCAAATATATCATTTATTTGCATAGATTCCATTTAGTTTCATAAGTCTCTTAGAAAATCGAAATTTAAAATTTCTAGGTACTTCCACTTCATAGATCATAATCATATTATATCAAGAACATTTTCTTTTGGTCTCGTCACTAGTCTAAGAATTCACCTAACAACACTTTCTTTTGGTCTCCTTACTAGTCTTGAGTCTAACCTAAGAACATTTTCTTTTGGTTTCCTCACTAGTTCCTAACTAGTTTTACGTTGTGGCTTATTTTCTCCCACTCTATCTTTAAAAAAATACAACTATTTTCTTTAAAGATAGCCTTATGAGCCACAAACAGTTTTGTACTCATACTTGTGAGGTTGTTAGAAGTAACACAACATGACCTTAAGTGATCTACTAAAGATTTTATTGTAAAGACATCGAATCTTAGTTTCGAGATAGACTAGTTCCATAAGCTAAAGAGATGGACTCACATTCATGTCATTTACTATCTTTATAAGTGGTGTGGCCAATTGGTTTGGTAGATACCCTATTTTGAGTTCAATAACTCAATTTGACATAACAATTGATCTTTCAAAGTAAGAATCGAATTCTTAGCCTTTTATTATAATGATCCAATCATACTAATATGATCAATTTGAGTCAATACAATTTATGCTATTTGTGTAAGTAGAGTATAATGACAAGTTTTAGAATGAAAAAGTTTCCATAAACCGAGTGACTTGGGTTGAAAACCAAGTCATTAATATCCAATTACAACCAAATGTTAATAAAAGGAAATAGACAAATTTCCATTGTCAAACAAGGAAATAAAGAGTTTTTAAAACAATGTCACAAAATACAACTTAATAAAGAAGACAATACAAAATAAGTCCAAGCTTCCAAATGTCTTCATCCATGGGTGGCTACCTTAGCTTCCCTTGAAGAGCCTCATTAGGCTTGCTTGTCCTTTCCTTTGTCCTTGATTGGGTTCCCTAATCACAATTAAAAAGGGTAAGAATCACAACTTGTATCTATATACCAAAGTTGAGATCTAAACATAAAAGATAGGGATGAAAATTTACCAATGGAAAGAATTTTTCCGGCTTTGATATCTCCCAGATATTTGGGGCAATTCCTTTTCCAATGCCCTATGCCATTAAAATAATGGCACTTGTCCTCGGTTGAGGCACCTTTCTTAGATTTGGGCGAGCTATTCTGAATTGCTTTTCCTTTGCCTTTGTAGGTGGAGGGCTTCTTCCCTTTGCTTGCACCCTTTTTGAAATTCCCCTTGCTTTTGTTATTGATGTGAAGTACATCCTTGGTCGTGCTAACATTTAGCCCCATGTCTCTCTCCTCTTGCACAAGCATTTTGTGCAACTCGTGAAGAGAGGTTTGCATATTTTGCATATTGTAGTTTACCCTAAACTGCACATATGCCTTGATTTTCCCCAAGGAGTGTAGTACATGGTCAATAACGAGTTGTTCGGGAATGTTAACCCCTTGCAATTTGAGAGTCTCGACATGCTCAATCAATTTGAGTACATGAGGGCTAACGTTTTGGCCCTCTTTAAGATTCATGTCGAAAAACGCGGAAATCCGTCTCATATTGAATGATCCTAGGAGCTTGTGAAAACATGGTCACAAGCTTGTCATAGACCTCATAGGCCGTGCTCATCTTTATGGCACTCCTTTGAAGATTGGCTTCCATAGAGAAGATCAAAACATTTTTGATCGCCGCGGCTTCCTTTTGTTAAGCCTCATATGCTCGCCTTGAGGCGGCGGTTGAGCTTTCATTAGGTGTTTCGGGAGAGGCTTCGGTAAGGTAACGAAGCTTGTCGTCACCTTCCGCGGCCAAGCAGAGTTGCGCATCCCAATCGGCAAAATTTGCACCATTCTTTTCTAACTTAAATCGATCCATGAAGGATCAAAGCCATAAACATTCGTGAGAGTTGGAGCATTGGTGGTGGATGAACTAGCCATTGCGATTGTACAAAGTTAACTACAAATTTAAGACATAAAGGAAATGTCAACATTTATCATTTTAAATACTTGTAAACATTTTAAACAAGTTTTAACATTTAAATAGTGACCGCTACCCAACTATTATAAATAATTCCGAGATCCAATTTCATATCAACTTGGGTACGGTGAGCCGATTCATCCCTCATTAACATAATTCGGTGGATTAACTCTTTAATCGATTCTACATTAGAACTGTCGGTCGATAATATTACTTTAATATTTATCTTAAGCCCGGAACACATGCGGCTACGGTGGCGAATACTTCTGTTGAGCTCAATCCAAATTTAGAAATAATAACCTTTATTACCCCACTTACCCAACGTAACAAGTTTAGCACCCCGGTGAGCCGAGCCTACTTCCTTGCGAAATTGGGATTCATAGGTTCTACAATTTGGTAAGGCTTGGTCTCAATTAGTTATTTATGAGAGGTCATGTCAATTTATTATCTATCTTGTTTAAGTGAACTAAATTGATGAATTATCGATAATTGTAATTGACACGGTCGAATACTCGATAAAATATGCATGTCATGTTATGGCGATTTGGCAATGCATGCAAACATATTAAATAAAATGCAACCATAAAAATAACATTCCTAGTATGGCCTTTCCTAGAATAGAAAATCATATAATCTATTTCAAATTCGGAAACCAACGCCTTTGGTCCCTTGAACTTCATAAGCAAGCCTCCCAAGGTCACCGTCTCTCTCGGAACCCCTTTCCGAATGGCACCGTCTTTGGGAAACTCCGGTAATACAAATAATTACAAAATATATAATAAAATTACAATAATTTCCTATTATACATTTGTAAAATTAAATAATACAATAAAAGTGATACGAGATCACATTAATTTACAATCGAATCAATATTCCCTTACATTTCGGGTAATATTGATTAAAACTAAGGCCATACATGGAAGAATTACATGATTCAAAATTACATAAATAAATTATGGCATTCATAAAAAAAAATGCATCATTATAATATGTATAAAACATGCTCACATTAACTGCCAAATCGCCCTATTTTACGGTTATATCATATATATAACCCGGTTTTACGGAAATGCGTGATAATAACACTTTAAAATCACCAAACAATACTTAAATCATATTTAAGTCCAAGTTAATTATCCCAACTTATTTAGGCCTCAAAATTAGTCATCACTCAATTTTTGACAATAATTCAAGTTGTTGTTATATAATTGCTCAAAATTAGACTTTAAAATCATATTTTAATCAAATAAATCCAAATTTAATTACAATAATTTCAAAATTTTAATTTTATATTTTTATACATTCTTGAACATTTCCATGAAACTCATAATGTCAAAAATCAAGGTTAAAAATTTCGAATTTATTTTGAGAAAAATCGGTTGTGCTTTATCGGTTTTATCAAATAAAATACATAAAGCATGCGAAAATTAATCATATTAAATTTTCAAATTTGGATCTGTAATATGAGACATTTAAGAAATGAGGAATAATTTTCTCATGACATGAAATTTATTTTAGCTATATTTGCTAAATAAGTCACGATTTATGCCATTTTTACATTACAAAAACATAAATCATGCTAGACAAATAACATCAGTCTGAAATTTTCCAGTCTGACAGGAAACCATGCATGTGACAACATACTAAAATGTCATGATTAGATTCAAAGCAGAACTATTTTTAACCATTTGACCTTCATTTATTTCATTTTATCATATAAAAATCATAAATCATGAGAAATAACTCCAATTCACACGAAATTTTACATACAGTAAGTAAAATACATGTGTGATATCTTGTAAATGTTATAAGGTTATAAGATATGTCTAACTATTTTTAGCATTTTAAACATCATTTTACTCATTAAAATGTAATAAAAACATTAAAAATCATATTTTAGCAAAATAAATTTCCATAAATCATCAAAATGACCTAGCTAAAATCATATTAGGACCAGAATATATTTACATGAAATTGACTTTGTGATTTTATCTCATAAAACACAAATTACTAGTTTTCTTTAAGTTACATTAACTCGAAAAACTATAAATCGATTATGCATGCAACAACCTAAGCACTGATACAACTTGTAAGTTTCTTAAACTCGATATTAGACATTTCTAATATCATCTTACTAATAGTTTACTCTTAAACTATTTAGACCTTATGCATGCATAACAAAAGATAAAGAAAGAACACTTTCTTACATTGATTATGAAGTAATATGGGCACAATATTTGAACTCCTTTCAAATATTGTTCTTGAGCTATGAATATGAGGATGATTTCCAAGTTCTTAGTATAAGAACACTCCTATTAGTAGCACCCAAGACAACCCTTTATCACTATATAAAATACTACACTAGTATAATATAGTCTCCCTTAAATAATTCTAATAACTCTGTTACTATTATAGTAAACTTATTAGAATGTATGAACTCAAAGTATTATTTGAACTTCTTAAGTTTAGTGTGAGAATGAAGAGGTTTTAGAGAGATAAGGATACATGCAAATTATGAGATGTTGTAGTATATAACAAGAGGGAAAAACAAGCCCTCTTGTGGCTTATGAAAACCGGTCACACACAACCCACATGGGTGGGATGTTGTCACTTCCAATTGTTCTTAACAATGTAAAAGGTTGAGTGTCGGTAATAGTTTTTGTGCATGATTATGTCCAATTCCTAATTAGAATAATACACAAAAATAATCACCCTCTTTGTACACTACCAAAACCGTGCACCCTTATAATATGGGTGTCCATTTTATTTTTGCAATTTGTCATTTGTCACCAGTGTGACATGTGACATGTAACATGTAATTTTGCTTATAAATATGCATTTAACCAATTTAAATGCAATTTCATAACAAATAAATTAGACTTAACATTTTAAGTCACATTTTATAATAACATGTAAATAAAATGGGTCATCTCATATTTTGTTAAAATAATCTACAACAATTTGTAATTATTGTGACAACCCTCGCGAATGCGGAAATATAAAACAAACAAGCATGTGAATTATATAGCGGAAATATGAAGTTCTTAAAACTTTTATACATGCAAGGAAAGAATACGAGGAGTGTCAAATATTACAAACTAAAGTACGAATTATACTACATCAAGAAACGAAGTCTCTCCAAAATGGTAACAAGTAAAAGTGTTTAGCAAACAAGCTAAAATCGTCTAGAGGTGTTTTAATCCAGGGACAACGCCTGCTAGCTCACACCCGAACCCCAAAAT
>JAIUZE010041812.1:0-10248 GCA_022085475.1 Heliosperma pusillum | reverse complement strand
TCTTTCTCAACAATCTTCACACAAATCCACTCCTTATTTCACCCCCTTATTACTCCACTAATGCAAATCATGGTTACTTGGTTGGCCCCAAACTTCACAATTTGCACAACCAAGCGACCACCAACATAAATCCACCAATTTGGAACAAAGTTTTGTGACTCAAAAAAAAAAAAAATAAAAGGGGTCCTAAACTAGCCTCCTTCCAATTTCCTCCTTATCACTCCCTTCTTATTTCTCCAAAATCCTCATCATAGGAAGAATCATGCTCAAATTTTTTTCATTTTTTTCATTTTTTTTTCTTGAAAATCCCTCATTTTGCCTAAGGTGCCCTTTCGGGTTTTCACCTTAGCTTTTCCTTTCCTCTCATTGGTGGCTCGCAACTCGATTCTTCATTTTGCCCGGAATGCCCTTTCGAGTTTTCATTCCGTCCTCGGCCACCTTCCCAATCTTGCCTAGGTGCCCACCCTTGTGGGTTTTCACCTAGCCGGGATTTTCAATTTTTTCTTTTCTTTTTCTCTTTTTTTTTTTTTTTCTTTTTCTTTTTCTTCAAAAATAAAGGCATAAAAAAAAAAATTTACAATGCATCAAACAAAACAAACTAACTATGTACAATCTTCTCCCCCACACTTAGAATACACAATGTCCTCATTGTGGAGGAGAAGAAAAATGTTACCTCATCAATTATCGAAATGAGAAGAACCCGAGGCACCTCCTCGGTTTCTCCTCCTTTCCCTTGCTTCTCTAATGCGCCTTCTTCGCTCCATGCCTTCATCAAGGGTTGCTTGGGTGTATGGAGTTGGGTAATCCGGGTTTTGTTGCATGGACATCCCAAAGAGAGAGCTAGCTAAACCATAGACATCCTCATGTGCCACCGCATCCTCATAGGAGTCTTGAAGATAGGTGTGGTGGCGCTCATTTTGAACGTTAAAGTGGCTCGTAGCTTGCTCCCTCCAAGCATTTTGGGTGGCCCACATTTCATTTTGTTCCCGCCATCTTTTATCTTGTTGCTCTCTCCATAGGCGGGCTTCCTCTTGCCGTCTAGCATCCTCCTCCATTCCTCACTTTGAGCCCTCTCGGCCTCCGCTCTCAATCTCTCCCTCTCCTCCACAACATTGTGCCAATCATCCAAAGTCTCAAGCCTACGTCCTTGAAGTTGTTGCCAAGTGTTTGAGGCATCCACCCTCCCACTAATGTGTGCCAAGACGTCATTGGTGCTAGCAAAATAGTTAGCCATTTGTTGTTGCCATGGCTCCACGGGTGTGCTAGAACGACCCTCCGCATCAAACATGGGGGTGTCGGTATAATGGTGGCTTGGGAATGGTGATTGGAAATGAAATGGTGGTGGTGTTGTTGTTGTTGTTGTTGTTGTTGTTGTTGTTGTTGTTGTTGTTGTTGTTGTTGTTGTTGTTCAAAATTGGTGGTTTGGGAAGGTCCTTGCTCAATTGCAAGGATCTCAATCTCCTCTCTCAAATGCTCACTTCCCTCACCACCTTCTCTCCTTACCCTCCTTTGCCTCAAAGGCACTTCTTCTACCTCCTCCTCCTTCCGCACTACTTACCCCCAAACTTTCCTCCCTAGGACAAACAAAATCCCACGCCGCGGGTCCTCTAGGTAAAGGATTGTTTTGAGGTCTAGGCAACTTCATGTAGCTTAGCCCGTCACTTCCCAACCAAAACCCTTTTAAGGGTTGCTCCTTGCTAGTCTTAAACATGTGAACTTCTTCTAGCCCAAGACGGTTGTACCTCGTCAAACCCCTACATATGTTCACCGCTTGACCATTAGGAATGCCCCCCTCATAATGCCTTACCAAGAAAGAAATCACCCCCCCACAATGGATGCTTGCCCTTGCCGATTTTTGCCTATGCTTGATGCAAGCTCTCAAAAACAAATCGGCCCAATCCGGGATCCCTACCCCCTCCGGAAGCATAGTCCACAAACATAGCCGGATCTTCTCCGGCACTTTGGTGGGTTCTCCCGCGGAGTTGAAAATGGTGGTAAGGAACCTAGTAATTAGGCGGAGTACGGGGTGGGTGATGGCTGACAGTTTGGCATCCTTAGACGGGCCATGGTCATCGGCAATGTTATCCCACATCTGGTGCATTTTGCCCCTTGGGCATCTAATGTCTACCGGGTTGCTTGGTGATTTTTAGGATTTGACGGATTTCGGAAGTTGGGGCTTCATGCCAAGTTTGGTTCAATCGGAATCGGTAGGCTTTCTCCTCACCTTCGGGCACATCCAACTCCGACAAGGTTGCTAGAAACTCGTATGCAAAACTCCTATAGGTGTAATCCCAGGAGTTTGGCTCGAGATAAGCCTCTAGCCCTACTTTAGCTAGCATGTCCCTTGTCAAGTTGAACATGCCTAAGGCATGGAGGGTGGTTGGGCAAAAGAATTTAGTTGCTACAAGAGGGTGAGTGGATATTTGATCCCAAATTTTCTTATACTGAGCTTGCATCCTCTCATAGCCCATAAACACCGCTTCAACCTCGGTGTCGGGCTCACTCACCGCGGCCCTCTTATTTTTTCCCTTGCCAAACAACTTAGAGATCTTTGGTGCCATATCTGCAAAATGTAACAAACAACACACTACAACAATAACAAGCAATCACTCGAAAGGTTTTTCACTCAAGCAATTCAACAAACACTTGGTGTGCAACAATTTCTACACCTCAAAAAGCTAGTGTTTGTTGAATTTCTTTACCTTACTCAGAAAACTTTATCCAATCCTAACTACACAATCAAGCAAGGGGAAAGGGGAACTCAACCTAAGACTAAAGCTAGCCTAATTCGAGCAAAAACTTGAAGATTGACGAAAAAGTCGAGTATGAAGTTATACCTTTGCTTTTCCACAAGATTCAAGTTCCTTGATGATTAGAAATAGGTAGGAATTCGACAATTAGCCTTAAAAACCCAGCAAAAGATCCGAAAAACGAATTTTAGGGAAAAAATCTAGGGTTGTTTAAGACGGATTTTCTGAGTTTTAGGGTGAGTGAGATTGATTTTGGGGTTATTGAGTGTAGAATAATGATTAGGGAGAAGATTGGGATTGATTTTGATGAAGGTTTTGGAAGATTTGAGTGAGAAAGATGGATTTTTGAGGGATTGGGGGTGGTTTTGGGTGTTTGTCGTGAAAAGCAAAGAAGAATGATGGGGTTTTGTTTTATGAAGAACACGGGCAAAGGCTGAAGAATAAAAGGAAATCTGCTCTCGACGCAGGCTGCGTCCTTCACTGCCGGATGGTTCTTGCTTTTGCACTTAACAAAATTTTTGCTAAGTGCTCCAAACACCTCCATACTTGCAAATTCACTTCAATGGTCCATAATAACCTCCAATATCTAAATTCCATCGATTCCCGAACTTTTTATCCGTGGCACGCATCCCGAGGCGGCCAAAAACTCGCAAAACTTCACAAAACCGTTAGTAACTTCAAAAATTTTTGTTTGATGCAATGTCTAACTAACTTAAAACAACTTAAAGGCTAAGATTTAACAAAGAAACTTCAAAGAAATATTCACAAGGATAGAGTATGTACATGTTTTGCCGTTTATTTAGAGTCGATGGCTCGACTTAGCTATTTCAAGCTTTTCAACTTTGATAAATGGGGTCTTCAAGCAAGACCTCTTCTTCCCCCTCCCGGGTACATCCTTGGAAGTAGTGCTTGAGACGGTGGCCATTCACTTTGAGGAGCTTTCCATCCCCGGGCCCCTCCACTTCAATAGCTCCATGAGTAAACACTTTCTTGACGGTGTAAGGTCCAAACCATCTTGACCTTAATTTGCCCGGAAAGAGCTTAAATCAGTTTTGGAACACAAGAGCTTTATCACCCTCCTTGAAAACTCTACGGTGTATCATCCCATCATGCCATCTTCTTGTTTTCTCTTTGTAGATGGAAGAGTTCTCATAAGCATCTTGGCGAATTTCTTCAAGTTCTTGTAATTGAAGCTTCCGGTGCATACCGCTCTCATCTTGGTTTTGGTTGAAAGATTTGATAGCCCAATAGGCTTTGTGCTCAACCTCCACGGGGAGGTGGCAAGCCTTGCCATAGATGAGACGGAATGGGGACATGCCAATGGGGGTTTTGAAAGCGGTCCTATATGCCCACAATGCATCAACTAGCCTCTTACTCCAATCCTTTCTATCCGGATTCACCGTCTTTTCAAGTATTCCTTTAATTTCACGGTTTGAGAGTTCGGCTTGCCCGTTTGTTTGTGGGTGGTAGGCCGTGGAAATTTTATGATTCACCCCATACCTCTTGAGAAGGCCTCCAATCACCTTGTTGCAAAAATGGGTCCCCCTATCACTAATGATAGCCCTTGGAAAGCCAAACCGAGAGAATATGTTCTCTTGAATGAAAATGGCTACTACCTTGGCATCATCGGTGCGGGTAGGAATGGCTTCAACCCATTTTGACACATAGTCTACCGCCAAGAGGATGTACAAATAACCACCGGAATTTGGAAAAGGGCCCATAAAATCAATTCCCCACACATCAAAGATCTCACAATATAAAAGAGGTTGTTGTGGCATCTCATTTCTCTTTGTCAAATTCCCCACCCTTTGACATCGGTCACAAGTCTTTACAAATTTGTGGGCATCTTTAAAAAGGCTTGGCCAAAAGAAACCGCATTCAAGCACTTTTCTAGCGGTTCTTTGTGGCCCAAAATGTCCTCCACAAGCATAGTCATGACAATGATGTAAGATGGAAGGGATCTCACTCTCGGGCACACATCTTCTCACAAGTTGATCTTGGCAAAACTTCCACAAGTAAGGATCATCCCATGTATAGTACTTGGCATCGGACTTGACTTTGCTCTTTTGATGAGAAGAGAAATGGCTTGGAAGCCGCTTTGTCACCAAATAGTTAACCATGGTAGCATACCATGGCTCTTCCACTTGTATAGCATAAAGTGATTCATGAGGGAGACCTCCTTCAACCTCCTCAAGAGGGCATGATGGTCTTCCTTCATGGTTTAGCCGGCTCAAATGATCCGCCACCACATTCTTCACCCCTTTCTTGTCTTTTATTTCCACATCAAACTCACTTAGAAGAAGAATCCATCTCAACAACCTTGGCTTTGCATCCTTCTTTGCCACAAGGTATCTAATGGCGGCATGATCGGTGTAGATGATCACCTTTGTGCCCAAGAGATAAGACCGGAATTTTTCTAGAGCATAAATCACACCAAGGAATTCCTTCTCCGTCGTGGAATAGTTCTTTTGAGCATCATTCAAGAGGGTAGAAGCATATTGGATCACATGGGGTCCCTTGTCACTCTTTTGACCCAAAACCACTCCCAATGCATAGTCACTTGCATCGGGCATGATTTCAAATGGAAGATCCCATCGTGGTGCTTGAATAATTGGTGCGGTGACCAATCTCTCCTTCAAGTCATTGAATGCTTTCCTACATTTGTCATCAAAAACAAATTCCGCTTCTTTGTGCAAAAGCTTGCATAAAGGGTTAGCAATCTTGGAAAAATCCTTAATAAATCTCCGTAGAAACCGGCATGTCCGAGAAAAGACCTAATGTCTCGGGTGTTAGAGGGATAAGGTAAAGTTTTTATGATGTCAACCTTAGCCTTATCCACCTCAACCCCCCTTTCCGACACTACATGTCCTAAAACGATGCCACTAGTCACCATGAAATGACATTTGTCGGAGTTTAAAATGAGATGAGACTCTTGGCATCGCTCTAAGACAAGAGCAAGGTGTTTTAGACATGCATCATAGGAGTCCCCATGGACGGTGAAATCGTCCATGCATACTTCTATGATTCGTTCTACATAGTCGGAGAAAATACTCAACATGCACCGTTGAAAAGTCCCCGGCGCATTACACAAACCAAAGGGCATACGACGATAAGCAAATGTACCAAATGGGCAAGTGAATGTGGTCTTGACTTGGTCCTCGGGTGCAATTGGGATTTGAAAATACCCCGAGTAACCGTCAAGGAAACAATAGAAAGCTTTCCCAGCTAATCTTTCTAACATTTGATCAATAAATGGTAGCGGGAAATGGTCTTTCAATGTTACCGCATTCAAGCGGCGGTAGTCAATACACACTCTCCAACCGGTTTGTAGTCGGGTGGAGACCAAGTCTCCTTGTGCATTCTTGACTACCGTCACTCCTCCCTTTTTGGGTACGACTTGAGTTGGGCTAACCCAACGAGAGTCGGAAATAGGGAAAATGATAACCATTTGCAATAGCTTAATTACCTCTTCTTGCACTACCTCCGCCATGGGTGGATTGAGCCTCCTTTGGGGTTGTCGGACCGGTTTGGCATCCACTTCAAGCCGTATCTTGTGCATGCCAGTCACCGGGCTTATCCCTTTTAGGTCCGCTATGCTCCACCCAAATGTTTCCTTATGCTTTTCAAGTAGTGATACCAATTTGCCTTCTTGGTCCTCGGTAAGTGTGCTTGAAATGATAAGTGGTAGGGTGTTCTTGTCCCCTAGAAAGATGTACTTTAAATGGCTTGGGAGGGTCTTCAACTCGACCTTAGGAGGTTGGATAATGGAAGGGAGGGGCTTGTGGAGTGGAATACTCAAAGCAAACAACTCGGACAAGTTAGCCAGTGCAGGACGCAGGCTGCGTCCAGTGACGCAGGCTGCTTCGTGTGACGCAGGCTGCGTCGATCACTGCCTTACCCTGTTTTCAGCATCTCTATGACGTGATACCAACTGTGACCCTCAAATTTGCGGAAAGAAAAAATAAATAATTTAAATACATAATGAAGGTGTCCGAAATAAAAAGGGTCATTACAAAACGGAAATAATATTATACAATAAAAAAAATATCTGAAACGGGAGACATATCTCCCGTATAAATACAGAAATAAAAGAGTGTATAATAATATACAATCTAAGAACCGAATATAGGTCCAAGGTAAATACTTCGCTCGCTAGCTCGTCAATGTACCCAAAGTATGCATCACCACCTGTTCGACCGCATTAAATATAAACACGGAAGCCCCAGTCAGTGGGGAGTAACTCCGAGTCCTCCCAGCCACGAAATGTCAAGTT
This sequence comes from Heliosperma pusillum, assembly GCA_022085475.1. Lineage (NCBI taxonomy): Eukaryota > Viridiplantae > Streptophyta > Magnoliopsida > Caryophyllales > Caryophyllaceae > Heliosperma > Heliosperma pusillum. The sequence goes on along the minus strand of JAIUZE010041812.1, from coordinate 3,225 downwards.
TAATAAAACATGAATAACATAAAAGCAATGTATATGGACAATACAAAACTTTAACATATATGATATGCTTTTCATGTTATGAAACAGATAACTAACAAATAACCTAGCATGTGAAAGCTATCATGTGCAACCGATAATAAACTATAACTCGAGGTAGGGAAGCTGGTATGCTAGCTCAGAGGTTCCTCTCAGAAACATGGCCATGATACACTCAAACCCTAATCAACACGTAATCCTGTGAATCAGTTAACAATCGGTAATCCAAACTCTATCAATCCTAGCCGGCTTGCATCTCACCTTCTAGAACTCATAGAATCATACAAACATGAAAGACCAATACTTCTACAAACAGGCATAAGTTCTTAGCACCGTCAATAGTCGACTGCAACTCGAGTCTATACCACGAGGTAGGATATACTTAAATATTTAGGCTCAGCGGTCACTCCGGTAACATGGCCCAAATACCAAGCACACATCTAGGCTCAGCGGTCACACTAATGACATGGCCCAGATCCAAAGCACATATCTTAGCTCAGAGGTTCCTCTCAGAAACATGTCCAAGATACGACTCAACCCTAAACCTAGACTGCGCAGACCCAGAGAAATGCGAAGATCCATCGCATCCAAGACCCATGATACAATCACATGAGTACACCCTAAGAAGATCCATCAAAGGGGTTGGCTAGTACTTAAACTGGCTCCATTTCCCAAAGTGGAAACAATGGCAGCCATACCCCGACTTGGATATAAACCCACCAAGCCGGGACACAGAAGCTATCAAGCGACAAACTCCATATGCTCGTTAAAGATAATACGGGCCTATCAATGTCATGGTCCAAGATACTCATTTAGAATTAGAATGGTCAAGACGCCATATACTCATAATTCTCTATGGGTACTTAGTCAACACGACACCAACCATATAATAAAACAGTCACGGGAAAAACATCCTATCATGTGACTAATTGCATAAAAATCATATTCAAATATCATATCGCCTCAAATCTACTAAGGCTCATTCATTCATTCATTAAAATAAAACCTTACCTGAAGACAAATCCCCGACCCGAGTCCCGCGACGGGTCATCAGTCAACCGGGGCTGACTAGATCTTAGTTTGACCAAACCCGTTTGGTCAAACCGGCTAGAAACAGAGTCTTAGCCCTCGAGGCTTGAACATAAGAATATCTCATTCATTTCATGTTATTATATTAAAACTTCTAACATGTGAATTATTAAATCTTACGTAACCCCCGCTTGACTTAAAGGATATCAATTAAACTACGATCTTGTATTATAATTTCTAACATGTGAGAAATAATAATTTTATGAAAAATACTTTTAATTAAATAATTTGCTTATTAAAATTTCCCACTTGCTAAATATTACAAAACACGATAAATTAACGCTAAACTCAAAAACCGTCACAAGTCCCGAAGTGGGACCCACGGGCTGAGTTGGGCCGGACCCCACATGGCCTGGACTGGGCCCCACGGACAGATTTGGGCCTGTTTTGGCTGTTTTGACGATTTTAATAAAAACCGTTTCTAATTATTTCCCGCATGCTTATCATAATTAAAAATCGTCAAAACAACAACATAACAATCAAATATCGACACAACTCCCAAGAACCCCACCCGGACCAAATCCAGACCGGGCTGGACCGGCCTGAACCGGTCTGACCAGGCCTGGACCGGCCGGTTCACAGCCCCAACACGGCCCATTCTCACGGTTCAAACAACCACACTTCCAAATAAATTCTAACATGTTTTAATTAACAACATCCATTTTTAAACATCCAATTTAACCATCCATCATACAAAAATCATGATTATGACAAATCATAAAAATATGTCAAGAATACCAAACATGCTATAAATTCATCAAACATAATAATATTAACAACTTATCATGTTACTTACTAAAAATCCATAAATCATAATAACATGCATAAAAACAAAAGATGAACCAAAAATAAAAGAAACAAAAGCTATGTGACATTATATCGTCGAGTAACTCGGAATCGTTACCTTAGCTTAGCTAAAATCAAGTAGCACCAAAATAATAAGAACTAAGAAAATAAGAAACCCGTCTTCTAGTCTTCTCCTAAAATATACGAGTCACCAAACTCGTCTTCAAAATCTTCCCCTATAAGAAATGACAAGAAAACATTATTAGAACTTAAAACTTGATTTTCCATAATTAAAGTGTTGAAAACGATTTTGTCGGAATTTAAAATAAAACGTACTTGAAGATGGGGAGCGAAGAGGAGATCCTAGAAATATAAGTTAGGACGGATTTAATTAAGAAATGAAGGTTTTATGAAGGTTTTGCTCAAGAACGATGAAGAACGGATGAAGAACGCGAAGAACGCTCAAGAACGATTAAAGAAAGTGATATTTAGATCTTATTTTGATTTGTTGTAAAATGAAAAGTTGTTTGTGAGTAAAGAAGAGTGGATGAGCCGTGTAATTATAGGCAAGAATAGATGTCGAGTTTTGAAATTGTTGTTACGTAATTGACTCGCGTTTAATAATTATTTTACGGTAAACGATTAAATATAATTAACGATAAAATTAATTACACCAAATATCTAGATATTATGATATTGTATTCAAAAGAAATGAAAATATCAAGCCTAAGAGAGGAGAAAGAAGACGTGTGAAATGGTGAGAAAGCGGATCTGTTTTGAGCGATTTGCGTAATTTTCGTTAACTGATCGATAAAGTTGAAAATATCTAAGATATTCTTATTAGTTTAGTCAAAAGAATTAAAATATCTAATGTGAGTGGAAAACAAGTGACATGGGGCGTGTGACTCATGTCAAAGTCGTGTTTCGGAACTTAAGTTGACCCGGGAATAGTTAAATGACGTTTGGGTTAAAACCGTAAAAGTTATTCTTTAATTCCGAATAAATTCAAAATAATTATATTAAATTACGATAAATCTTAATAAATCTTAATAAAAATAAATCAAAAATATTATTTTTTTTAAATAAAATTTCGGTCTTCAAACTTACCAGGCGAGTCGGGAAAAGTCAACAAAAGTCAAAGTCGACTTAAAAGTCGAGAAAAGTCAAAATGACTTAAAAGTTTAAGAAAAGTTTATGACGACTTAAAAGTCAAGAAAAGTCAATGACGACTTTAAAAAGTCAAGAAAAAGTCAAAGACGACTTAAAAGTCAAGAAAGCAAAGATGACTAAAAAACGGTCTTTCATGAAATCTTA
>JAIUZE010041803.1:0-24374 GCA_022085475.1 Heliosperma pusillum | reverse complement strand
TACTATATGCAGGAAAATCATTGATCGTCCACAGTATCCACAGCGGTTTTCCAAAGTTCTTTCAACTCTTTGATCAACGGTTGGAGTTAGACATCCAATTTTGCTTTAGGGTTACTAGGACCTGGAACGATCATAGATAAGAAAATAAATTGCCTTTTCATGCATAACCAAGGGGGTAAGTTGTACGGGGTGCGAGTAAGACTTCCCGAATTGGCCATAAGGTGAAAATCCATCTGTACACAAACCTAGGCGAACATTGCGAGGCTCACTTGCAAATTCTGGATGCTCTCTATTGCTTCTCCATCACTTGGGTGTGCCATTGTCCCTCTTTCTCTTAATCGAGAGTTTTTATGGTGCCAACTCATCTCACCTGCTATGTGTTTGGTTGCAAATAGTCATTGTAACCTTGGCGCAAGCGGGAAATAAGTCAGTGGTTTACAAGGTATTTGCTTCCGGCCACTTAAATTCTTTTTACCTTTATACCGAGAGGCATGACATTTGGTACATTCCTCAAGATCAGCATTTTCTTCCCAAAAAAGCATGCAACCGGTAGGACATGCATCGATTTTCATATGGGGTAGTTGGAGTCCCTTAAGCAAATTCTTAATCTCTTGAAAATTGCGCGCCATTTGATTATTTTTTGGAATAATGTCACTAATTAACGACATAAAACCATTGGCGCATCTAAGAGATAAGTTGTTCTCACATTTGAGTGCTACCAACCTAGCAGACGCTTGCAACAAACTCATACTACTTCCCTCATACACTGGTTGTTCGGCTTTATTTAACATTCTATAAAAGGCTGAAACTTGGGGATGTGGGGGATAACGAACTTCTTCATCGCTAAGGTCGTCGGGATTAAGTCGAGCCTCCATTATTTGCTCAACATTATCACGCAATGCATCTTCAACCAACTCCCGGTAAGGATTCTCACTAACTACGATACTACTTGAACTCTCTTCGGTAGCCAGTTTCTCACCGTGATACTTCCATACATAATAATTATTAGTAAAACCATTCGACCATAGATGATTTTGAACCTCCCTTTTCGATTTAAAAGCTAATTTATCGCATTTCCTAAATGGACACCTCATTTCACCGCCTAAATCCTTAAACTCACTAGATTGTTCCGCGAATTCAATAAACTCATTCACCCCATTTGCAAATATCAGCTTGGGTTTCTTTTTTTCGTCTAATCTTTCATACATCCACTGTCGTTCTAATATTTTCATGTTATTATGTATCTACTTTTCAATATATATATATGTTATATAAATAAATTATCTTAATTAACAACAATGATAATCAATAATCACACACAGTAAATTAAACATTTATTATTATCAATATATATATAAATATATATAATTGTCAACAAGTAAAACTAATTTTCATCAATTGGGTCCTTATCACTCAAACCTACACCCATCAATCTACGTTTCAAGTCACTAGTAAACACCACTTGTAATTTATTAATGAGGAAAAAATTCGGCAGCAATTCCCATTTGTTCTTTAAATACACAATGTTGAATAAATATTTACTCAACATATGCATTCAGAGAACATTAAAGGAATTGTTACCGAACTCTTTCCTCATTAATAAATCACAAGTTATGTGTTTACTACCTAAGTGACTTGAAACGTAGAAAGAGAGTCCCAAAACGGGGACTATTCAAAAATTACTCCTAACGAGTAATTTTTGAACGGGTACTAAGTCAATATCAACACATGTAATAATTTTAACATCCACAACACATGTAATAATTAGCTACTAACATTTAAATTAGCTCAATTGAACATGATTAAGCCAATAATTAGCTACTATCTTAAATTAATTAAAGACAATAGAATTAACTACTAACACTAATTATAAACTAACAACAACAACTATTTCATTATAAAAAACAATAATGACTACTTACCTACGTCAATTAAAGACAAACAAATGATGAAGACGGAGGGAAAAATTAAAATAAAGCTAAATATATTACCTAAGGATCAAAATAAGCAAACAAGGCGGCGACAAGCAGCGGCGGTGGACGGTCAGAGGTAGCTAGTGGTGGTCGTCGAATTTACAACAAACAAACTAATAAGGAACATATTAAATAACAAAATGAGAAAAGAGAGAGAATGAAGGAGTTAAATAAACTTACCAAGGATGTGGTGGTCGGAAAGTGGTAGCTGGAGGTAGTAAGAGTAGGATGGCGTCGGATTAAATCGATTTGGGGGTAAGGTTTTGGGGAGAAACTGATTTGGGAATGACGGAGTTTGTCGGGTTCTTTATTGGACTGGTTTATTATTATGTACTGACGGAAATTCCGTTAGTAAAGTCAAACTAAGTTTGACTTTACTGACGGAATTTCCGTCATCAGTGTATATAACTTACGGTTTTTCCGTCAGATAGCTGTTTGACTGGTGATATTATTATGTAATGACGGAAATTCCGTCAGTAAAGTCAAACTTTCCGTCAGTATTGTATATTACTGACGGTTTTTCCGCTAGTGACCGTCAGTTAATTTTGCCGCCTTTGACTTAGTAAACGTGCCATTTTCCACTGATGGTTACTGACAGGTAATCCGTCAGTAATATTTTTCCGTCAGTGTTCCGTCAGTATTCCGTCAGTTTGCCGAACTTACTGACGGAATTTTTTTTCCAGTCAGAAAAGCCGTTAGTTTCTCGAGTTCGTTTTTTAGTGTTCCTAAGAAGTAATTAGCTCTTAAACCACTATAAATAGTGAATAATAAGATGTAAATACGAGCTAATATTAGGTATAAAAGTATATAAATATTGGACACATCAAAATCCCTAAAGCTAAACCCTTGCTTGTCCTCAATCAAGCACGTAACAATAAACATGACAAGGACAAGGGTGACAAGCAACAATCATCCCATTCGAATGAAAATCCCATAAAGTAGCCTATAAAGCACAATGAAATATATCCCGCAACAACATGGGCATATGGAGATACAAAACTTCGATGAGATTTACATGGCGGTGCAGCATAGAGAACTTAACATGAACATTTCAACTCTTGCATGATCTTATATGTCAATGGACTTTCAGGGGACACTCATTCACTCAAGATATAAGAACATGGAAATTTTTATGTGAAGGACACTCTCCTATCTACGACTCGAGAGAATGCGTTCGCAATCTAATATGGTAGACGTTCCAAATTCATAAGATAATGCTAAACATGATCATATGTAGAAGGAAAGAAGCCAAGAAGATAAAGAAGAAGACTAGGGATAATGGGTAAGAAGGTGCACAAATGTATTTAGTTATGTGGACCTAATGTCAAGCTAGCAACAACCAAATGTGTAAAGATGCTCATTTCGACCATAAACCATTCCCAAACTACAAGATACTAAGCCAAAAGGAGCATATTGGCTCGTTTACATTACAAATCATTTGAATACTTCCCAAAACAATTCTTTCAAAAACATGGAAGTAATGCTATTTTTTTTCTTCTCTTCTTTTTTTTTTTTTCAATATTTTACTCATTTTTCATTATTTTTTCTTTTCAAGATTCCTTCTTTTCTTGATCAAGTCTTTGCATTTTTCTTTTTCAACACAACATTCACCAATACACGAGCATAAACAATCCTGTTTCAACGAGCTCACAATATCATCAAATTATTGAACATCCCAAAAACAAAAGAGCACCCTAACACACCTAGCATATCACTAGCTCAACAAAGGTAGGCAATGTTTTATGTAGCAGGAATGGAGTAATTTCTGAGTAATATATGTAAGCAAGTTATTGTGAATGACTTCAAAATGCAAATCATGATAGCAAAATCATAGAGAATGGAACAAATACCATACTTGTGCGTATAGATGTAACGCACTCCAAGAGGAGAAATTACACACACCTTAATGGGACCATGTATAGTTGTACCAGCCACTAGAGGCTATACCTTACAATGTATATAACTTACCAAAGTCAAGATCAAGTCTACTATATGACTATGTCCATGTTTCAGCCATCACCCGCTATGTCAAGACATCCCCAAGCATGCAAAACCCATCAAAAGTGGGAATGATTAGCATGAAAGCTACAATAGGGGAAATGCAAGGAAGGATAATATTATGCACAACACAAATGGGTGAATAACAACAAACAACTAATTTTTGAAAATTTTCAGTTTTTTGATTTTATTTAAACCAATAAACTACTAGACTCACTAACTCCCTCCCCAAGCTAGAACGACACATTGTCCCCAATGTGTAAGAGAAGTTTGGACAAACTAATATTAAGGGGAGAAGGGAACGACTCAACGAAATTAAAGAAAGGAAAAGAGACATACTACTTTTGAGCAAGGTCCAGTCCATGCACCAAGGTACATGTAAAGGACAAGCTACTACAGTTCTAAAAATACCAATTGTCTTATTACCTTATCTATTATATCAAAACCAAAATTAATTGCCAAAACCAACATTAATAAATTGTCTCAACAAGAAAATAAACACGGGTTGCCTCTCGATAAGCACAAGTTATAGTCTTGCTAGACTTCCACCATTTTCATCCATCATCCTTTCTCATTGAGCTCACCACCATCCAAGCTCACCCCCATAGCCTTCTTCAAATCTATATCCAAGCTAAGATTTTTCGTGAATAACCCCTCCTAGCACTCTTAGCATTATTACTCATTGTATCCTCATCTGCAAGACAATTAACACCAACATCTGCCTCTTGCGGATCCGTCCATAAGAATCGAGACATAGATGAAGAGATAGAAGAATTCACAATGTTATGTAATTAACATTACTCTTGCAACATTGGGCTCATAAGGGTATTGTTCATGCTAAAAATTACTCAGTCATTTCCCACCTCTAACGTCAACTTCCCATTCTTAACATCAATCACCGCGCCCGGGGTGTGGAAAAATGGTCTATCCAAAATAATTGGGATTTGAGAATCCTCGGCCATGTCAAGTACTAAGAAGTCAACAAGAATTAAAAACATACAAACCTTCACGGGCATAAGAACGGTCCGCCATTTGTAAAGTAATATTTATGCATTTTAAAGCACCCATGTTAAGGTTTTCACAAACGGAGAGGAGCATGACACTTACATTAGTACCTAGGTCGCAAAGGGCCTTAACTATTGTATATGCGCCTATAATGCAAGAGATGGAGTAACCACAAATATCCTTAAGTTTTGGGGGAGACTCATTTTTGTAAGAGTGCACTACACTCTTCGGTGAAAGATACGGTCTCAACTTCATCAAAGGTTCACTCCTTTTTGAGGATTTCTTTTATAAAATGTGAATAAGAGGGAAATTGGGAAAGAAATTCGATATAAAGGATTGTTACATGTAAATCCTTGACGAAATCCATGAACTTACCAAACTTGCTTTCTTCCTTGTGTTTTGACAATCTTTGAGGAAATAGCACATGGATCTTGATCGGAGGCTCGGGCTCCTTCACTTTGGTCTTGGGCACCTTATCATCAACATCACCCATTATGAGCTCCTCTCTTGCCTTACCACTTATCTTAGTACCTCGCCTTAGTTTCGAATCTTGCTTGACCACCTCATCATTCATGGGCATGACAGGTCCATCATAATGCTTACCACTTCTCAAAGAATTGGCATTAAGAGTTTCATGGGATTGTGAACCTTGAGGAGGTAATCGCCCTTGTTGTCTTTGAGCATTTGATATGGCAAGTTGAGTCATTTGAGTTTCCAACATCTTGATTGCCGCATCTTTGGCTTGATCACTCTTTTGGAATTTAGCAATCATAGTGTCTTTATTTTGAGCCATATGGAGAATCATGGCCTCTAGTTTACTCGCCCCTTGGTCACTATGTCGAGAAGTGGAGAATTGACCTTGAAATTCATGATTTTTTTGTGTGAGAAGGGCTACTTGAACTCAAAGAGCTGACAAATTGGGGTCCTCTTGCTTAGATGTCAATGGCATAGGACATGAATTGTTATATTGATAATCATGAATCATCATGGACTCAATGGTGGCATGGCCAATTTCCACATCAATTTGATCAAATCTCCCATTGTTGGCGGAATCCAAGATACGTTGGGACTCGACAAAACACCCATTAGATAAGGTAATACCAAGAAACTATGGGTCCAACCAATGATGAGGACACTCCCTTTGTAGCTCTATGTACCTCTCTCATGCCTTAAATAAACTCTCATCTCCCCTTTGTCGAAAACTAGTGATTTGGTTTCTAAGAAGGGCGGTCTTTTCATGTGGAAAGTACTTTTAATAGAACATAAGAGCCAAGCTACTCCAATTGATGATGCCTAAGGATTCTTTTTCAATGCTATTGATTCATAGCTTAGCCTTTCGCCTCAAATAGAACGTGAATAATATCTCCCGAATCTGATCTTATGTGACGCCCGTTTGCCTAATGATTGAGTGATAGTCACAAAAGTTTTGTATGTGCAAGTTGAGATCTTCAGTTGGGCTTCCACAAAATTGGCTCTTCTAAATAAGAGTATTGAAAGGAGGCTTGATCTCAAAGTCGGTGTCTTCAATTTGGAAGGTAGCAATACCTCTAGGAATCATAGCCGTTGTGGGCTTAGAATGATCAGACAATCGCACCATCTTCTTGGTTGGAGGAGGAGAGATTGGTTGTGAGATATCCTCCCGTTTAAGTGATTTATATGTGGCACGATTTGTAACACCCTCAAATTTGCGGAAAGAAAAAAAATAATTTAAATAAATAAAAGATGAGAATACGTTTCTAATAGGTTCACTTTAGTGAAAATCGGTAAATTTTAAAACCGGAACCTACTATTAAATATATTCATCATAACAAAGGTGTCTTAACAAACAAGGTTGCATAAACAAAAAGGGAAGAGCCACGTAGCCCTCATCCCTCACTCCAGCCCCTCCGACTACGCTTCCTCAACCATCTCACCGTGTGTCATGACTTTCTATCCCCCCGCACTTAGCATCTGCAGCAAAAGATTCTCACTCCTATTTTCCCCTATCTCACACCCCATAAACCCCCCACCCCTTTCTTACACTTTCAGTTAACCCCACCTCGCGCGCTCTTCCCCATTCGATCTCCTCGCCCCCTCTAAAAGATTCAACCTCCTTCCCACCCTCCTTAACCAAGACTCTTCCCTCCGACATAACATAAGAAATATCTAAAACGGGAGACATATCTCCCGTATAAAATATATAAAATACGGAAATAAAAGAGTGTATAATAATATACAATCCTAAAGAACCGAATATAGGTCCAAGGTAAAAACTTCGCTCGCTAGCTCGTCAATGTACCCAAGTATGCATCACAAACCTGCCAACCGCATTAAATATAAACACGGAAGCCACAGTCAGTGGGGAGTAACTACGAGTTCTCCCAGCCACGAAATGTCGAGTTTAATAAAACATGAATAACATAAAAGAGATGTATATGGAAAATACAACACTTAACATATACGATATGCTTTTCATGTTATGAATACAATTAACTAACATATAACCTATCATATGAAAGCTATCATGTGAATCTGATAATAATCTATAATACGAGGTAGGGAAGCTGGTATGCTAGCTCAGAGGTTACCGTTAACATGGCCATGATACACTCAAACCCTAATCAAACATAATATCATGTGAATCAGTTAACAGCCGGTAATCCAAACTCTATCAACCTTAGCCGGCTTGCATCTCACCTTCTAAGATTCATAGAATCATACAAACATGAAAGACCAATACTTCTAGAAACAGGCATAAGTTCTTAGTACAGTCAATAGTCGACTTTTGTAACTCGAGGCTATACCACAAGGTAGGAAAACATCCTAGTCCTAGACTGATCAGACCTAGCGACAACAGCTATTCCATTCCCCGTCTAATGACCAAAAGTACACAAGAATCTCTACTAGGCGACCCCCTAAGCAGAGTTGGCTAGTACTTAAGCTGGCTCCATTCCCAAAGTGGAACTATTAGGCAGCCACTGCCCGACTTGGATATAACCCACCAGCCGAGACACAAAAGCTAAGCAAGCGGTAAACTCCGATGCTCGTTAAAAGGTAGTACTTTTTTTGGCCTATCAATGTCGTGGTCCAAGAAGGATACTCATTTAGAATTAGAATGGTCAAGACGCCATATACTCATAAGTCTCTATGGGTACTTAGTCAACACGACATATATCATATAATCAAACAGTCACGGGAAAAACATCCTATCATGTGACTAATTGCATATAAATCATATTCAAATATCATATCGCCTCATATCTACTAAGGCTAATTCAATAATTAAATAAAACCTTACTTGAAGACAAATCCCCGACCCGAGTCCCGCGAAGGGTCATCAGTCAAAACGGGGCTGACTAGATCTTAGTTTGACCAAACCCGTTTGGTCAAACCGGCTAGAAACAGAGTCTTTACCAATTAGACTTAAAGAATTATTAAATCTTACGAAAAACCCGCTTGACTTAAAGAATATCAAATTAAACTACGATCTCGTATTATAATTTCTAACATGTGAGAAATAATAATTTTTATGAAAAACCTTTTAATTAAATATTTTACTTATTAACATTTCTCACTTGCTAAATATTACAAAACACGATAAAATAACAATAACTCAAAAACCGTCACAAGTCCATGGAAGGGACCCACGGACTGTTTTGGGTCGAAAATAAACCGGCCCAATTTGGGCTGTTTTGGTTCAACATTTTTAAAACCGTTTCTTAATATTTCCCACATGCTTAACATATTTAAAACCTGTCAAAACAACAACAAAATAATCAAGTATCGACACAAGACCATAAGACCTACCACGGACCAATCCAGACTGGGTCTGAACCGGCCTGGACCGGCCTGAACCGCCTGGTTTGGGTCCGGTTTTCCAGCCCCACCCGTGACCACCTTACACGGCCCAAAAGAACCACCCCTCCAAATTAATTCTAACATGATTTTTATTAACAACATCCAATTTTAAACATCCAATTCAACCATCATCATACAAAAATCATGGTTATAAATAAATCATCCAAATATGTCAAGAACACTAACATATTAAAAATTCCATACAACATAAAAATCATAACTACTTATCATGTTACTACTAAAACCATAAATAACAATAACATGAACAAAAACATAAAAACAAAAGATATGTAACATTAAATTCGTCGAGTAACTCGGAATCGTTACCTTAGCTAGCAAAATCAATTAGCACCAAAAAAATAAGAAGTATAAACCCGTCTACTAATCTTCACCCAAAATATACGAGTCACCAAACTCGTCTTCAAAATCTTTCCCTATAAGAAATGACAAGAATAACATTATTAGAATAAAAACTTGATTTTCCATAATTAAAGTGTTGAAAACGATTTTGTCGGAATTGAAAACAAACCGTACTTGAAGATGGAGAGCGAAGAGGAGATTCTAGAAATATAAGTTAGGACGGATTTGAATAAGAAATGAAGGTTTTATGACGATTTTGCTCAAGAACGACGAAGAACGATGAAGAACAACGAAGAACGACGAAGAACGATGAAGAACGATTAAAGAAAGTATTAATTTGATCTTAAGTTGATTTATGGTAAAATGAAAAGGTAGTTAGTGAGTTGGAGTGGAGAGTGAACCGTGTAAATATAGAGGAAATATGGAGTCGGGTTTTGAAATTGTTGTTACGGAATTGACTCGGGTTTTATAATTAATTATGGTAATTAATTAGATATAATTAGATATTAAGTTAATTAAACTAAATATCTAGATATTATGTTATTGTAATGAAAAGAAAGGAAAATATCTAGTCCTATTAGAGGGCAAAGGAGCCGTGTGGTATGGTGATAGTCGGGTCTGTTTTGTAAACGATTTGCGTAATTTTCGTTGACGGATCGATAAAGTTACAAATATCTTAGATATTCGTATTAGTTTAATCGAAAGAATGAAAATATCCAAAGTGAGTGGAAAAATATGACATGGGGCGTGTGACTCATGCCAAAGTCGAGTTTCGGGTTTGTTTCGTGATTTACGATGACTCGGGAATAGTTAAAAGACGCTCGGGTTTAAATCGTAAAACCCTCTCTTTAATTCCGAATAAATTCAAAATAATTTTATTAAATTATCATAAATTCAAATAAATCGTAATAAAAATAAATTAAAAATATTATTTTTTTAAATAAAATTTTGGTCTTCAAAATTACAAGGCGAGTCGGAAAAAGTCTACGAAAGTCAAAGTTGACTTAAAAACGGGATTCTCATGGAATCTCTCAAAAATTCCAAATACAAACTCGGAATTTCAAAATTCGACTGGAAACCATTAATTCTAAATTAAAACTTAAGTTTGCTGAAAAGTATCCGTAAAATATTTTACTAGAAAAATAGGGTACTTTTCGGGTTGTTACACGATTATGATTCAAGATCTAAGAAGTAGAGGCTTAAGAAAGCTTCTTGAAGTAAATTAGCCTTCTCTTGAAATTTCTCTCAGGCTCGGGATCAAATGGAATTGGCTCACCAAAAAGAGAAGACCTACATATAAGGCTAAAAAAGGACAATAAAATGTTAGGAACGATCTAAGGAACAAGTGTTCCTCCAGACAAATAAAAACTAGATCAAATTCAACAACTAATAGAAAACAAAACCGTGCTCCTCGGAAATGACGCCAAAATTTGATAGGATTGTTGCGTACCCAAATAAAAAATAATTACCCTAGTCTAGGCTAACAACAAATTAATGTAGTTATAGAATTAGGGGTCGAACACGAGGAAACGGGAGTTGCTAAATATGTTGTTATGGGGTGAATTCTATCAAGGTTGGTTCGATGAATTGAGTTTGGTTTGGTAGTAAATGGTAAATTAAAGAAAATAACAAGAATGAATAACAACAATATAAATGAGAATATAGAGAATATGGGTTTAACATATAAACTATGGAAATAATAGTGTTAACAAAGGGGTAGTGAAGTCGATAAATGTTTAGGCCTGATAATACTTCCTTCTCAGGATGAGTACTACTATACCATAGAACGGGTCCTAGCGGTCTTTCGATTCTTACTAGGTTGGTCCTACTATACATGATTTGTCTAATTCTCTTCCCACCTTTCGTTTTAGGAAAATAATTTATCAAGTATAGTCTAACAATCGTGGCCTTTGATCAAAGACTAACATACGATACAAGCATGGAATGGAAACAATATATCATTCACATTACCCACAATCTAACAATATTAAATGCTAATCTAATATGCTTCCCCTACACCCTAGATTAAGAGACTACTCACTCATTATGATAAATAAAATAACTACTAACAAGATGGTAAATATGAACATGAAAACAATATGTAAAAGCTGAAATGGAAATGAAAATATAAAGTAACGGAATAAGAATTACCAATACTAAGGAATAAGAAGTTGAGTAACAAAGAAAGCTCCAAAATAAACCGAAACAAAGCTTGAAATACTAGAACAAATTGTTCATAACGAACTAAAACTAAGATTATACTAATTTAATCTATGAAGTAGATAAGAGAAGTTGTTGTTGTGAGTTATGCTGTGATGGAATGAAATTGGATGATTTTCAAAGCTAGCAAGCCTCTCCTTTTATAGCAATCATCCGGCGCTTCAAAAGTCATGAACCATTATGAGGATTAAAGTAGAGCAACCCAAAAGTCTTGCCTTAAGTAAAATAGTTATTACGCTAATAAGTGAACTAATAAGTATAGCATTAAGTGCCATCATTATTCACTTCCTATAACCTCTTCATATGCTCGAGAATTCAATCCAATTAAGTACTATCATAAAGGCTAGGAAATCGAATCGACGAGCGTGTAGAAACAGCCAAATTCGAACGGGTTTAGCCTTCCTCGATCGAGGATGCATGCTCCCGGGTGGTTCATCGAATTCCAACATTTATCCTCTCGTCAACGCTTCCCCAACCTCCAAGCCCGATAGGGGACGTGATTTCCACCTTTTAGAGCCTAATTGTTTGTTCATCTTTTACTTTCATTGACCCCATAGAATAGGGATCAATGCTTTGGGTTGTAGACGGATTTTGATAAGGCATTGTAAAACCGTCGTAACTTATGCATACGAGCTCGGAATGACTTGAAACTTGCTCCCTTCAACTTTGAACTTGTAAATATTCATAGCACACCATCATAAAATCACGTACTCATCAATATTGGCTTCAAATTCCTCGGTATTGATCCACATGTAAGGATTTGACGTAGAAACGACCCAAAATCGCATTGTATCCTACAAATGACATAAAAACACGAGAATATTTCCAAAGAAGCAATTAAATTTTAAACCACTATAAATAGTGGATAATAACATGTAAATACGAGCTAATATGAGAGATAAAAGTATATAAATATTGGACACATCAGTGTGTAAATAAGACATAAAAGGATTTGGATGCAAAGTTGGCTTATGCCATGTTTGCATACAATCGAACTCCAACCATAGAAATAAGACACTCTCCTTTTGAAGTAGTTTATGGTGTTAATCCATGCTTGCCCATAGATTTTATTCCACTTCATAGTGATGAACCGGTTAATAAGGATGTTAAATCCAAACTGAAGTCGATGCTAAGGTTACATGAACAGGTGAGGAAACGAATTGAGACGCTAAATGAGGCTTATAAGAGACGATCGAACAAGAATCGAAGGCCAAAGCTATTTGAACCAGGTGAAATTTTTTGGCTTTCCTTAAGGAAGGAAAGATTTCTGATAAAGTGTAAGAATAAGCTCATGCCTCGAGCCTAGGGACCATACAAGGTAGTGGGCATGGCGAACGATAATGCCTCTAAGTTAGAACTTCCTTGTGACTATGGGGTTTATGCCACATTTACTGTAGGGGATCTTTCGCCTTATGTGATACACGGATTCGCGACCACTTGCCAGGCTGTGGTGTGAGGAACAACGGTCGGGCGAGCTTGAAATGGGACAAACGTAGAAATACGCATTTGTGGAGTCGCCACCAACTTTTATGGGAAGATGGAACCGTTCGAATATCTCATGCCATGTCAAGATATAAAGCAATGACATGAACACTAAGAACTCGGTACCCTTAGCATTCTATGTCTAGAATGACTCTCGTGGATGTCAATGAACACGGATGTTCACAGAGATCTGGAGTAAGGGGTGAGGGTTCGTATTAGGAAGTTCTTTAATCAAACACATAATCCCGCCCGCCTTGATGGCCGCATCTACTAATGATTAGCGAAACTCTTCTATACTCGGTATGCATGCTATGCAACATCAAATGTTTTAACCCTATCATGTGAGCTTAGACTATGTCGGTGAACATGTAGTTTAACAATCAATTATGTCGAAAAAAGGAATTAGATACGTCCTCTGGAAGAGGCGCATCAACCCCCGCGTCTGTTCTAGAGGTGGGTTCTGGCTGTGAAGCCAGAATCGCGATCAGTTATTGTTCATTGGTGATTTTACGGTTTATTACCGATCTATAAGTCGAATAAATATGATTTAATAGATTAATTGGCACTAAATTATATAAAAGACGAATTCAAAGGTGACAAAAACCCGCTAATATTGAATTATTAGGGATAAAAATTGAACTATCTAAATATGAAAAAGGTGATTTAAATAAGACTATTAAAAAAGGTTTTGAAAAGGTTTGACATAAATCCGACATGAACCTTACATGATTTAAATAAAGTACAAAATAAAATACAAAAGATGGGATTATTACACCTTCAGACTTACATGTTTGACAAAATGAGATTAACTAAGTTGCGTTTTAGTGATAGCTTGACTCGAATGTAAAGAAAGTGCCCTCATGGTTGATTGATCAACCACGTAGATTGATCAACCACGTAGATACAAAAGAAGGATATGAGCTTTCGTGGTCGATTGATCAACCACGTAGATGTCAAAATGCTTAGAGCAAGGTCTAGAATGCAAAGAGAGAGAAGATAAGGGGCAGAACACTCGCGTGTTTTAAAAGTGAGAACGAAGCTCTCTTTTTATAGTAGAAAATGTGGAAGAGTCGTAGAACAACTCAAAATTTGGTAAGGAACATGCTGGGTAAGAGGCGCAGCAAGACGCGATCTTGGAAGAGGCGCAACACCTGTTGCGTTATTTCCCAGAGGTTTCCGGCTACGGAAATAATTGATAAGTGAATACTTGTATGGTTTTAACCCCCAATTTAGCTCGGTTTTGTATGTCATTTGTGCTTCGTTAAGCCACTTTATGAGCTAATATCGTCTTCTAGGCGAATTCCTGTGTTCTAACCTGTTTTGTAGGGAAAGTGACGTTTCTACGCCCTTTTTCTATATTCCCGAGCATTTGCCTAGAACCCGACGATTTGAAGAAGCAAGCTTGACCAAGTGAAAGGCATTTCAAGAAGGTTCACTAATTCGAAAGAGAGAAGAAGTAAGGACGGTTTCGTAGTTGTCGGAAGATCAATCAATTAGGCAGAAGCAATCATCGCTTTACATCAAACCCTATCAACAAACCCGACTCAAGAGGTCAAGGAGGATGATGGAAGTCAAGTCAAAGCGAAGGAAGATGAAACGTTAGTCAAATACTTCTAGATGACAACTTACCCGATCGGTTAAGTGTGTACCCGATCGGGTATGTGTGCTGCTTCGAGGATGACGGCTACAACTTCCTACTTTTGTCCTATGTGTTTAATGCTCGACCTCTTTTCCACGAAACCCTAATACTATAAATAGATTCTCTAAGCCCCTCATATCAAATCATCTCATCTCATACAATCCCCTCACACAACATCTCTTCTCTTCGTACATTTCTCTTTAGTTTAGTTCTTCTTCTTTCTTAGTTTAGTTTAGTTTTAGTTTTCTCTAGTTTAGTTTAGTCTAGTTCTAAGCTTTCTTCAATTGTAGTTGTTCTAGTTGTAATTGGAATTCAAGTTTCCGGGTTTACATTTCCTATTCAAGTTCTTATTCCATTTCAATCTTTGTTCATCCTTTTCGGTAATCTTTATTCTCGTCTTTACATTATAGTTTCATATTCTTTTAGTATTCCTTTATCATGTTTATCATTCTTAGTTTTATAATCTTAGTTTCCTTTTCATTGTTAATCATGCATAAGTAGTCACCTTTCTAGGGTGTAGGATAGCCATGTTAGATTGATTAAAAGATGATAATTGGATAAAAGAAATTGTGCCTTTAAAACGTTGTGTCTATGCATGTTTGGATTGTAACGATAGTTATCGATTTTTGGCCAAAATCATTTGACTAGTATGGAATTCTTTTCCAAGGTAGACATACGAGAATTGAATAGACAAAGCTTGACATGGTAGATTAAGACCTAGTAAATTGCATAAAAAGCATGCTAGACCATCTGATCTATGATTGTAATGAACACATCATTCTTACGAACTCACAATGAATTATTTGCATATCCTAAATCCAATTTCATCAATATGTTAATCTACATGTGTGAACCTACTTCCCTAGATTCTTTTTTTTATTCCATTGTTATTATTTAGTAATTAGTGACAAACATTTGCCAATCGTCCAAGGTAGAGTTCTAACCACAACTATTCGCAAGTATCTCCCGTCTCCCCGAGATCAACCCCTTACTTCCCTAATTACATTAATTTGTTGTTAGCCTAGTCTGGGTTATTTATCTTTGATTAGGGTACGCGACAACATGATCAAATTTTGGCGCCGTTGCCGGGGAGCACGGTTTTGTTTATTTGTGATTAGTAGAGTTTTACCTTGTCTTTTTCTTTTTTTTTTCTTTTCTCTTGTCTCAAGGAACACTTGTTCCTTGAGATTTTTTTCACCTTTTCCTTGTAGTGTAGTGACTCTTTTCAGATAATAGGAATATTTTCTTTCAAAGGGATTGCTTTATTTTCTCTCAATGACTATCTATTTCCAACCACCACAATGCGAGAATGAGCCTTTCCATGAATACTTCAACCGATTTTATCGCTATTCTAAACATATTATCTCTCTGGGGTATACCCTTGAAGAGACCTATATGAGAGATGTCGTGCTTCATGGAATGCTCATTAAGTGTCATAGCCTGGCTATGCAATTGAGTGATGGAAGTTTTTATCAGAAGAGAGGAAATGAACTTTGGATTTTCTTGGACTTTATGGCATCCCAATCTTGGGATGAAACGCACCGGCGGTTGGGAATCCAAGAGCAAATCAATGAAATCAGGGCTCAACTTCAAATACTCAGAGGGCAAAAGGAAGAACCCACGTTTAAAAAATGTAAGCCAATCAATTTTCCTTATGCTTTTTCACCCCCATGTGAGTCTATTTTCTCCTATGCTTTTTCAGCCCCCTCATGTGAGTCTAATTCTCCCCAATCATATGAATTAATAGATGGCGATGATGATGGTCCAACCTTTTCTATTGAAAGTCACTCTAGTGTCGTTCCATTTGACAATTTTGAGACCCCCATTATTGATATTGACCATATGGTAGCCGAAACTTTAGACAAGGATGTTGTTAAGCCCATTTGTGACTCCCATGGAGAGACGTTGATCGAGCCATCAAATTTCTTTGAAAATCCCTTCGCTAAAGATATTCCAGATTTATTTGAAAATGATACTGGGTTTTGTGAACCTATCCTTGAAATTAAGTGGGATCAACCACCCATTTTTTATTCCCAATCCTTTGATTCACCCTACCCCCAATTAGAGTCCACTAATGATATTTTAGGAACTAATTGTTTGTTCCATGATCTTAAACATTTTACTCCATCGCTCACTGACGAGTGGAGCAGTTCAGTGGTCATCTATGAAGTTTGTCATGCGCACAATGATAAGATATATCAATTCTTACCTTCAATATTTCATGCCTATATCTTGTCAATTGCTTACATATGTTTGTGTATAGCTTATGCGCAGGTATATGATCGACTTCTAAGGGCATTGACATGCTTTTTAAGGCACAAAGAATGATTTTCATTAATAAAGAGTCTAGCAAGACATTTCAATAAAGCTTCGCGGGAGGCAACCTGTGTTTTCCCTTTCTTTCTGCATTTTATTTTTATTTTTCCCTTTTTTTTTTCGTTGTTAGGATTTACCTTGCAGATGAGAGAGTTTTTGAAGAATCTATGAAGACCTTCCTTGTCAAGTCCAAAACACTAGCTTGGGGGAGTCCGCGCTGACTAGTAAGCTTCACTCTTTTTTCATTTTTCCTTTTCCCCATTAGGCATCTCATTGCATATTTTGTCTTTGTGCTCACATTGAGGACAATGTGATGTTTAGCTTGTGGGAGGGATTGCATTTTCCCATTTTGCATTTTAGTTTATCATTTTTCAAATTTTGAATAAAAGAAAGAGAAGATTTTTGAGAAAATTTAAAACATTTCTGAACACAATTGAATGTTTTTCATGCTTTGCTTGCTTGTTTACTATGCTATCATGTTACATTTCCCAAACTTAGAGCTTTCAAAAGATAATGGTTCAATATTCATTGAATTGTGCATACATGGGGAAGTCTTGTACACAGTAGGCATGGAATTAATCTATAGATGAGTACGCTTGATCTTGACATTTGGCAAGTTACATATATTGTAAGGTAGAACCTCCTTAGGCTGGTACATCTATAACCAGTCTCATCTAGGTGTGTGTAGTTCTCCTTGTGATGTGTGTCATGTCACATTTCATTTCTATAAGCATTGCATTCATGATTCACTATGATTTGAAGCCTTTTTCACTTTCATTTGCCCCTCAAAATAAGCCCCTTCATACAAATGCTTCACAAAATAATAGCTACATATAAAAACTGTCTACCTTTTGAGCTAGTAGCTAGACTATGGTGTATGGGTGCTCTTTTGAGAAGATTTTGTTCCTTAATGACAAAGTGAATTTGGAAAACGAAAAATATTCAAGAAGTGATGTTCAAAAGAAAAGAAAAGAAAAGAAAAGAAAGAAATAGAAAAAATGAAAAAAATTGGAAAATTGAAAAAGAAAAGAAAAAGAAATAAAAAAAAAATTAGAAGAAGTTGCGAGTATCTCCTCAAAATGTCAAGTCAATATATAGAAGGAGTTTACCCTTATGTAATAAGCCAATTTGTTTCTTTTGGCCTCGTTATCCGTCTTTTGGGAATTAATTGAAGGTTTGGATTGAGTATTCATTTATCATTGGTTAGTTGCTAGCTCATTCTAACCTTCACATAACCATAACTATTTGTCCACATTTTACCCATTTCCCAAAGCCTTCTTCATTGTTTCGGCTTCTTTTCTATGTGCATTGTGATCTTTGACTTGTGTTTTGAATTGTTTACCATATTAGATTGCGGACACATTTTCATAAGTCGTAGATAGGTGAGTGTCTCAAAAACATTTACACATAAAGAAATCACCTTTTACATACGTTGAGTGTTCGAGTGTACCGTGAGAGTCCATATGTCAACAGATTATGCAAGAGCCGAAAATCTATAGTGAAATTCTTTGTGCTACGCCGTTATGTAAATCTCAGCCATGTTTATGTATCATTCTTGCCCACGTTGTTTTTGGGTTATGATTCATTATGTTTTCAAAGCTTTACGTTGAGATTTGTTTCCTGATGGTGTAGTAGCCAATGCTTGCAACCCTTGTCCTGGTATTGTTGTTATGTTTGCTTGAGGACAAGCAAAGGTTTAGCTTGGGGGAGTTTGATAAGTGAATATTTGTATAGTTTTAACCCCAATTTAGCTCGGTTTTGTATGTCATATGTGCTTGTTAAGCCATTTTATGAGCTAATATCGTCTTCTAGGGCGAATTCCTATGTTCTAACCTGTTTTGTAGGGAAAGTGACGTTTCTACGCCCTTTTTCTATATTCCCGAGCATTTGCCTAGAACCCGACGATTTGAAGAAGCAAGCTTGACCAAGTGAAAGGCATTTCAAGAAGGTTCACTAATTCGAAAGAGAGAAGAAGCAAGGACGGTTTCGTAGTTGTCGGAAGATCAATCAATTAGGCGGAAGCAATCATCGCTTTACATCAAACCCTATCAACAAACCCGACTCAAGAGGTCAAGGGGGATGATGGAAGTCAAGTCAAAGCGAAGGAAGATGAAACGTTAGTCAAATACTTCTAGATGACAACTTACCCGATCGGGTAAGTGTGTACCCGATCGGGTATGTGTGCTGCTTCGAGGATGACGGCTACAACTTCCTACTTTTGTCCTATGTGTTTAATGCCCGACCTCTTTTCCACGAAACCCTAATACTATAAATAGATGCTCTAGCCCTTCATATCATATCATCTCATCTCACACAATCTCTTCACACAACAATATCTTCTCTTCTTAATTTCTCTTTAGTTTAGTTCTTCTTCTTTCTTAGTTTAGTTTAGTTTTATTTTCTCTAGTTTAGTTTAGTCTCGTTTAGATTTCTGTAATGTAGTTCTTGTTCTAGTTGTTTAATTGCAAAGTCAAGTTTACGGGGTTGGCATTTTCTCCTATCAAGTTTCTTATTTCCATTTCAATCTTTGTTCATCCTTTTCGGTAATCTTTATTCTCGTCTTTACATTATAGTTTCCTTTTTTTTAGTATTCCTTTATCATGTTTATCATTCTTTAGTTTTTAATCTTAGTTTCCTTTTCATTGTAATCATGCATATAAGAGGTCACCTTTCTCGGGTGTACGATAGCATGTTAAGATTGATTTAAAAAGAAGATAATGGATAAAAGAAATGTGCCTTAAAAAAAGGCCCTCGGACGACGATCCCCACCTTTCCCCTGCCGCATCACCACCCCTGTGCTCTTATCTTATACCCCCCTTCTATATCCCATGGCACCCTTTTATTGTGTCTATGCATGTTTGGATTGTGAACGATTAGTTATCGATGTTGGGCCAAAATCATGTGGGACTAGTTATGAAATTCTTTTCCAAGGTAGACATACGAGAATTGAATAGACAAAGCATTACATGGTAGATTAAGACCTAGTAAATCGCATAAAAAGCCTGCTAGACCATCTGATCTATGATTGTAATGAACACATCATTCTTACGAACTCACAATGAATTATTTGCATATCCTAAATCCAATTTCATCAATATGTTAATCTACATGTGTGAACCTACTTTCCTAGATTCTTTTCTTTATTGCATTGTTATTATTTAGTAATTAGTGACAAACATTTGCCAATCGTCCAAGGTAGAGTTCTAACCACAACTATTCGCAAGTATCTCCCGTCTCCCCGAGATCGACCCCTTACTTCCCTAATTATATTAATTTATTGTTAGCCTAGTCTGGGTTATTTATCTTTGATTAGGGTACGCGACAACCCGATCAAGAATATTCCCACGTTTCTATTACGGAATTGTGGATGACCTACACTTCCATTTTAAAATATAAAACGAGATAATTTTATTAAAAAGATAGAATTTGAAAATATAATAATATTTCGGAGTGTTTCGACTCGGAGTTTCAAAACGTTTTATAGAAAATGAAGCGTTTTTTTGACCCGTACTCTAAACGAACTCTAATGACTTTCAAAACGACCGTACCGGTGCGTAGAAGACGACCAAGAGGTAGACACAAGTGTTTGAGCTATCACTTGATGATAAACTTACGAATTGTCATAAATGGTTCCGCGTATCAAACATGCAACCCAATCATCACTGGGTGGTTGGAGGAAGGTGTACAAAGGAGGTATCTACACCTTACTTAGATGATGAGGAGCTATCCGAATTGACGCCAATTTCTTTCCAAAAGGGAGGGGATGATGCGTTGGAGGATAGCATTGTCGAGCAAGCTACAATGGGAGCAAGAACACACACAAGATGGCTAATCATGGAGGTCATGTGTTGGGTTTCATTGGCATCCATAACCAGGTCCAAGGCTTCAAAGTCTTGGGCATTGACACTCTTTGAGCTAGGCATGTGTAGCAGGTGCTATTTCTGTCATTCCGTTATTTACAACTATTAATGTTAATACAACACGTTTGATATGAGATAAACACTTGCCTTTCTCATTCAACTTCAATGGGTATAAATTCAATAGCTTTACTAACTTCAAACGTAGGAAGATGAAGCCCAAAGGCTTCACTAAATACAATACTTAATACAATAGTAAATAATATATTAATGAGCCTTATTACCCCCCCCCCCCCCTCAAGTTGGAGCATACGGATTATAGATGCCTAACTTGTTAACCAAGAAAATGAACTGTGAAGCCCCAAGGGCTTTAGTAAGAACATCGCCAAGTTGAGTACTGGAAGGAACGTAGGACAGAGCAATCAGTCCATCCTTGATGGCATCACGAACAAAATGACAGTCAATCTCGATGTGTTTAGTGCGCTCGTGGAACACGGGATTTTTCGCATTATGCAACGCCGATTGACTATCAGAGGAAATAGTGACGGCAGCAGAACGGGAAATACCCAAGTCAGATAAAAGACCAGTCAGCCACTTGATCTCACAAGTCACAGCAGCCAAAGATCGATATTCTGCTTCAGTAGAGGAATGAGAAACAGTGGGTTATTTATTAGTTTCCTATGACAGAATGGATGAGCCAAGAAACACAATCCACCCGGTGAGAGAGCGACGGGTCAAAGGACATGCGGCCCAGTCAAAGTCACACCAACCAACAAGTTTAAGTTCAGCATCAGAACGAAGTAAAATGCCTTGACCCTGGTTCCCTTCAAGTAACGCACAACACGAAAAGCAGCATCCCAATGAGCATGACTGGGAGCATGCATGTATTGAGACAGGATATGGACATCATAAGTGAGGTCGGGACGAGTGGCAACAAGGTAGACTAATCGGCCCACCAATCGACGGTATGCTTCAGGATGATCGAGTAATGGACTGTTAGAACGACCTAGATGATTGTTCTGCTCAACGAGAGTACTTTAGGGTTTGCTCCCAAGAGAGCCAACTTCACTAATGACATCAAGTGCGTACTTTCTTTGGCATAAAAATAAACCGTCGGGATTTCGGGCCACCTCGATGCCCAAAAAATATTTCAGCGGTCCCAGATCTTTCATATGGATGCACGTGTGAAGATAATATTTGAAAGTATTGACAGATACGATATTATTTCCCGCAACAATCAAATCACCCACATATACAAGAACAGTCAAACGAATAGGCCCTTTAACAAGAACAAAGAGAGAATAATCATGGTAACTTTGCGTGAGTCCATACTTTTTCAATGCAATCCCTAACTTGGCAAACCAAAATCACGGTGCCTGTTTTAATCCGTACAAAGATTTTCGCAAACGACATACAAAACCTGGAGTGGTGGAACGGAAACCAGGAGGCGGACGCATGTAAACTTCTTCTTTGAGGTCCCCATGAAGGAAGGCATTGTGCACATCCATCTGATGGAGTACCTAGTTTTTAGTGGCCGCTACGGCAAGAAAGGTTCTGACGATGCTCATTTTAGCCACAGGAGCAAAAGTTTTATCATAGTCGACACCCTCTGTTTGGTGATTGCCGAAGACGACTAACCGAGCTTTTAGCCTCTCGATAGTCGAGTCGGACAAGCACTTGATTTTATACAGCCATTTGCTACCAAGAGATTTCTTTCCTAGTGGAAGAGTTTCTAGAGTCCACGTACCATTCTCGATAAGGGCTTTTATCTCAGCTGTCATGGCCTCACGCCATCCTTCCTCTTTTACTGCTTCTTTAAATGAACGAGGCTTTTTGTGAGCCGAGAGAGCTGCCATGTAAGTGCGATGTGAAATAGAAAATTTATTACTATTTACATAATTTATAAGAGGATATGGCTTACTTGAGAGAGGTGGTCACACGAAGACATGAACAATATTGGATGATTGACTGATATTACCGTGAACCGAAGACTCAACCACGTAATCTCTCAAGTTGGTGTTTGGTATTTTATTCCGATGTCCTCGCCCCATAACTGGTGCCGTACTCTCCATTACCAAGGTGGGATTAACACCCATGGCCTCAGACACCTAAGCAGACACCTCAGCCGAACTGGGTTCGGTTTCAGACACTACCCACCCTGCCGTGGGATCACTGAATTCGGTCGTGCATGCACTGCCTACTTCGGGCTGATCATTTGTATTGGGGCTGTTATGGTTAGTGTCTTCCCAGTCGATAACAATATCGTCTGGTGGTGAAACAAGAGTAATAATGGGGGGCAAGCATGTTAAGGAAGGGGAACCGATTTTCATAAAAAACAACATCACGGTATAATAAGAACTCATGAGTGTCAAGATCGTACAAATATGTGACAACCCTCGCAAATGCGGAATAATAAATCAAACAAGCATGTGAATTATAATGCGGAAATAGGTAGTTTTTAAAAACTTTTATACATGCAAGTTAAATAAAACGAGGAGTGTCAAAATGTTACAAACTAGATACGGAAATATACAACAAAGAGATGAGGCCTCTTAAAAAGTTAACAAAGAACAAGTGTTTAGCAAAACTAGCTAAAATCGTCTAGAGGTGAACTTCCAGGGACAACGCCCGCTAGCTCACACCCGAACCCCAAAATATCGTATCCAAAAAGTCATCCATAGCAAGCAACCTGTTCATCCATGAAAAACATGAATGCCACAGTCATTGGGGAGTAACTCCGGGTTCTCCCAGCCATATCACATCAAACGTACATATAAGGAAATACGAAAGTAAAGTCACGCATATATAGATATCCATGTGAGATACGATAAGGAAAGATAGGCAATACAATATATAATGATAAGATCATGTGGAAATCAATTCCGAAACCATCATGTTATTCAAAGACTCGGGAAAGACACTCTTAGGCAATCGAATACGCTCACTAGGGCTTGCATCTCACCGTTAGCGGTATAAGATTGATAAGATTGAGACTCGACAGACAAACCAAGTCAAGTCATGCGATGATCACATAAATCCAACATATTATCATCCATTCACGAACCAAGACAATGACGGTGTCCAATCATGCAATGACCATGAACAATATCATAAAATCACGCATTCAAAGACGACACAAGACGACAACTCTCACGGTAAATGAAACGCACTAGCATCGTGTACATGGCAAGTATGATAAAAAGGCATCCACGGGATCATATTTCCCTGAACTCATACGCGATGCTTACATTTCGCCTATGTAGACTAATTTCCTCCTGGTAGGAACGATAATTAAACGGCTCCTAATCTAAACCTGGCCAGATTCTCGGAATCACATTTTCCGATTCGATATGCGATCACGTTTCGCACCCAAGACTCGGTCTTACAAAGAAAACGCCGAGTACCCACATTCTCGGTAGATCAATTCACGAAGAGGCGGGAAAACCCGAGCCAAAGCTCATAACATGCGGTACGCTACATGCAAATAACACCACCTCTCAAGTACACAACATTTGACGGCGGGTCGATCAACGCATAGCGTTCAACTCCCAACAACGTCGTCATATGCCCACTACACATGCAATTAAGCAGTAGGATACCTCTCCGTTCCGACATTCCAGCCTTACGAACGGGAAGGTAGACAAGGGAATGAGAGTACAAAGCACAAGACAAAATAGTGCTCAAACC
>JAIUZE010041798.1:0-11368 GCA_022085475.1 Heliosperma pusillum | reverse complement strand
GAAAGTCGGCAAGGGAAAGGGCAAGGTCTTTTATAAGCCCAAGCCCGAAATCAACAAACACGCGGAAGCGGATTGCTATTATTGTAATGGCAAAGGGCATCGGAAACACAATTGCCCCAAATACTTGAAAGACAAGAAAGACGGTTGTGTGACAACGTCAGGTAAAATTCTTTCATCACTCTATATGATAGATATTAACTTTGCTAGTACATCTTCTCCGGTATTTGATACCGGTTGTGGTTCTCACCTTTGTAATCATGTACAGGGGCTGAGGGACGCGCAAGCACTAGCCAAGGGTGACGTGGACCTGCGCATGGGAAATGGAGCTAAGGTAGCCGCAGTTTTCGTGGGCACCAACGTTCTTCTTTTGCCTAATGGTTTCGAGTTGTATTTGAATAATTGCTATTATGCACCAACTATTACCAAGAACATTATCTCCATTTCCGTGTTAGACATGGAAGTATTTTCATTTTGTATTAAGAACATTCGTTGTACTTTTTCATTTAATGAAATGGTTTATGGCGAGGCCATTTCTATTTGAGGTATTTATGTTCTAGATATTGCAAAAGAGGTCTATCATGTAGAAAACAAGAAGCTCAAAACACACCATGTCAAAACACAAAGTTATGACATGAACACCAAGAACTCGTTACCCTTAGTGTTCTATGTTTAGAATGACTCTCGTGGATGCCAATGAACACGGATGTTCACAGAGATCTGGAGTAAGGAGTGAGGGTACATATTAGGAAGCTCTTTACTCGAACACCTAATCCCGCCCGCCTCGATAGCGGCCTCTACTAATGATTAGGGAAATCGTTCGTACTCGATATATGATTAGTCATATGCATGCAATGCAACGTCCACAATTTAATCCTAGCATGTGAAACAAACTATGTCGGTGAACATGTAATTTTAGCACTCAATAATGTCGAATTAGGATTTAGAATTATTTACTCATGAAATAAAGATAGAAAAATCATACAATACAATGATTAAATAGAATTACAATTGATTACATGATCTATGTCGGAAATATATCCAATATAAAGGTTTGAAAACTAAAAGACGGATTAGCAGCGATATTAGAGCTAATAATCGATTAAATATATAACTAAAGCTACGTCGAAACAATAACAGAAGTTCAGAGACATAAACCAAACCAGAACAGGCGCAGCAACAGGTGCTTCCTTTTGAAGAGGCGTAACACGTATTGCGTCTGTTCTTGAGTTGGGTTTTGGCTGTGAAGCCAGAATTGCAATTAGTAAATGTTCGTTGGTATTTGTGATTAATTATTGATCTATGACTCAAGTAGAAGTGGTTTAACATATAAAAGACTAATTGTATCAATAACGAAATTCAGACATTTAATATGAACGAATCAAATGTCTAAAACCTTAATTTGATTCAAAGACGAAAACCCGCTAATATTGAATTATTAGAGATCTAAGGCAAGAACAAGACGATTTATGAAATTTAAATACGATTTATGTTTATAAACAAAGAAAATAAGAAAAGCAAAGAAGTAGAAACCAAAGGAAGAAGAAGAACAACAGGAGCAGGCAGCCTCTCGACGAGGCGCAGCGGATGCTGCGACTTTTCGAAGAGGCGCACCTGCTTTTGCGTTTCTTCTCGACGTCTGATGACTACTAAAAAAGGTTTTATGAAAAGGTTTTCGATTAAAATTGGTTTTGAACTTATTTCTGACATAGATCTTACATTAATAATATAAAAATAAATATGTCTGAAAACCTTAGAGGTATCCTTCATGTCAGGAATGCCTGTATAGATCAATTTGGTGGCAAGGAGCAGGTCCAGAATTTTCTGAACTCCTGTTCAGTGGATGGTAAGCTTCCTGTCAGCAGAATCTATGAAGAAATCAGATTCAAAATGCCTGTTTCTGCTGCTTTCAGAGCCATCCAGAGAGGGGAAATTATTTCTAAGCATCGCATTACCATTATGCTAGCTGCACAACATAAATTAGCTATTATTGATCTTCTATTAGCTAGAGGGCTCTACATTGTCAATAGATGCTACCTATGCAAGCATGATGTTGAATCTGCTCAGCACCTCTTCTTCCAATGCAACTTTACTGATGCTCTCCTCTGCCATCTGAAGAGATGGATCCGTCTGAACTCACCCAGCACAGACCTCTGCTCTCTACTAGCCTGGACTATGCAAAAAGCTCATAGGAAACATTGGAAAAACAGCATGATAACTAGCTGTATTGGTTGTACTGTCTTTGCAATCTGGAGGGAACGGAATAGGAGGGCTTTTGAGGGAATTGAAAGGCCTATACAAGCTTTGCTTAATGAAATCCAGTTTAGTGTTAGTGCATTGTTGCTTAGCAAAAATTATGAACTTGTACATGAGGAATTGCTAGCTACTCTCAATGCCTAGTTGTGGTGTGCTAGGTTAGTTGTTGCCTTGAAGGACATATAGAACTTAGGGGATATTATCTTTGTAAGAACCTCATGTATACCTTTTTGGAAATATATGAGACATACCTTTCTTGCAAAAAAAAATAATAATATAAAAATAAATGTAGAATAACAAAAGACGGGATTAACACCCTACGACTTACATGTTGACAAAACGAGATTAACTATGCTGCGTTTCAGCGATAGCTCGACTCGAATGTATGCAGAAAGTGCCCTCGAATGTCGATATCTTAGAGCAAGGTCTAGAATACAAAGAGAGAAGAGAAGGGGCGGAACACTCGCGTGCCTTAAAAGTGAGAACGGAACTCTTCTTTTATAGTAGAAAATGTGAAAGACTTCAAGAACAACTCAACCTTTGGAAAGAACGGGCTGGGGAAGAGGCGCAACATGACTGTGATCCTTGGAAGACGCGCAGCACCTGCTGTGTCGTTTCCTCAGAGGTTTTCTGCTTAAGAAGGAAGATTTCCACGTTTCTATTAGGAAATTGCGGTTGATCTATACTTCCATTTTAAAAGATAATAAGAGATAATTTTATTAAAAAGATAGAATTTGAAATATATAATAATATAATCAGAATATTTTCGAGTGTACCAACTGAAAGTCCATAGACCTTAATTAGACTCCTCTAATTATTTACTAAATTACTTATTAATTTAGTTTATAATTATCTATGTAACATGCATGCAAATATAAAGACATTTATATAAAAGAAGAAATTTCCTCACATTGATATGGAAATTATATGGGCACAACAAGAACTCCTTCTTGTTGTTCTTGAGCTATAAATATGGATGAACACATGATATCTCCAAACTAGAAGACCTCCTTCAAGTTGCACCAAGATTAACCTAAATAATCTACCCTTCTTATTAACTAGATAATAAGATAGATATAATACTACTAATATTATGACTATATTACTACACTAGTAATACTTAGTAAATATTAGTATATGAGAGTTTTTAGTGAGAAGAAGAGTATTTTAGAGAGAAGTTAAACAAATTGAACAAAAAATGAAGTAATTAGAAAAATGAACACAATGCCCATTTTAAGGCCATTTGGCCGGATGTTTTAGTCCACAATTGGACTATTATTTTGTTCAATTTTTTGTCACATGCATTAGAGTGGAGTGTTGTAGTATATATGATGATTATTTCTACTTGTTATGTCACTATCATAAGTAACTAAATAGTAAAAATAAGAACAAAATCATCACCATGTAACTACTACCAAAACCGGTCCATTATGGCCTAGTTTGGTCCATTTTGATTTTTGATATTTGTCTCACAAATACTTATTGATCATATGGTTAATTATCTTGTATAATTAAGTGTTAATTTGATCATATAACAATTATATGACTCAATTAAATAAATAATATGTACTTAACATTTTAAGTAATTTTTTACCATTATATCAATATATAATGGGTCCCACAATGCTTAGTTAATTTATTTTACAACTCCTTGTAAATATAATCAACTAATTACCTCTATCTCAAAACCTCAACTAATTTAGTAATTTAACGATTAATTACTAAGTTAAATCTTATTTAATCGTATTAAAATAAGATATTAATTTATTAGTCAATTATCGCATAATTGAAAAATAAGTTTAATCGAATTTGAGTTCTTAACTCAATTTCTAATAATTAACTCTCGTACATATCGAATATATGTAATGTACTAATTAACTGTATCGTATACAAATAATTAGTTACTATTTGGATTTCATCCTTTAGGTGTGACGAAAGGGATCAGTTGATCACCGCCGTCAAACGACAATAACGTCAAACTCTAGTCAGCCAACCGTTATTGATTTACGTTAATCAACTGACTAATCATCTATATAGTCAATAAATATCCCAATTATATTCCTTAATAAGATTTATTATGTGGCGCACTATTGTGGAGGACACCTACTCCAACAATCTCCCACTTGTCTGACACAAGTGTGCGTCACCAATTCTCTTGTCTCTTTATCACATCTCCCACTCAACGCAAGGTGTCTTTCAGGTCGCACTTGCGATTGATTATATCTAGAGTGGTTTTCGCGATAGGGAGAGTAATTGTCTGACCGGAAAATCTACCATAGATCTCTTTCCGAGCGTGGCCACGCATTTACAGTAACTACTCCTCGAGTGGCCTAAAGATGTTTTTACCCAACGTGGGTGGACAATTCCCGTTGATCCATCTACTCTGTATAATGCAGATCACCATGATCCAGAAGAAGTCCATCGGCCTCCTTTTACGGGACGACCTAGAACATCAACCAAAACCAATCGGAAACTGCATCGACTCAGATAGGCGGTCGCCAGTCAAAAGAATCGACATATAGGAATAAGATAGAAGACCCTGCCACGACCAGGCATCAAATAATTGATTTAAGGGTCTCTACAATGTCACTGTCCGACAGAGTGTCATACAGTCTGTCTATGTAAACGACCAGTCATCTCCATGACCCCATGGTGCTGAACCAACCATCGATCGACTTACAATCTAGTCATTTCGAGACGTCACCTCATTGACTGACTAGGGACAAAATACTAAGTTCGTCCTGTTCACTTGAATTGGGTTCAACCTTTCTTTCAACCAATTCGGATAAACAAAGTATTAAAATTTAGTCAAACTAAATAAAGGAATTTTTAATGAAACCCTAACAATGAATGCGATTATCATATATTTGAAAAAATTGATACGCTATCAATAATTTCATATCTTATAATCTTTAGCAATTCAGGTACATATTTCAATCCCGATTGAAATGACATGACTATCATGTTCAGCCTACAAAAAGCATGGCTAATGAATTAGCAATACTTGCATCTTTCCCATCGTTCTGATTGCTATTTCTCTTTGTCTACGTAATCTCATATTACATAAAACTTTCTGAGTACGTGTCTAGGTTTGAATCTAGACTTAGGACTCTTGGCCTAAAGGTAGCTCCCACTATTTTACCAGTATAATGGGATAGGATATACAGCTATATGAACTATTTCTAGTCCCTCCAATACTGTCGAATCCAAGCTACTTTCATATGCATCATCATATGACGCAATGTACTCCATTTCCGTTGTTAAATCCGCAATGATTAACTTCCTGGAATACTTCCAGCGGATACATGACATTTCTATTTGAAAATGTCACTCCTACTTGGAACCTTTCCAATAGTATTTTTTGTTTGGAACTCTTCCAACAGATAAATCTTCTATAAAACACAGCCAACTCGTGATTTCAAATCACTTTGATCAGTTTGGAAACTGAAGTCTGTGTAACCCTTACACGCAACTCATTTTAAACTCCAAACACATGGAACATATCTTTTAGTCCTTCGCAAGTACTAAGGATGTTCTTTATGGCTATCAAGTGACTCTCACTTGGATTTGATTGCAAATGATTCGTCATACTCAAAGCATGCGAAATGTCGGATTGAGTATACATCATAGCGTATATAATTGATCCCGCAGCGGAAGCAAAAAGGAATCAATTATGATGTGTTCAACTTCCTTGAACTAGTCAAAGATCTTATCATTATAAGAATTTTGACTCAATGCTAATATCCTTTTAGATTTATCTCCATAAATCCAGATATCTAAAAGATGTATTCTACTTTTCCAAAATCTTCCATCATCTAAAATGATCAATATGTCTCCACATATAAGACTAATGTACACCACATTACTCCCACTAAACTTCATGTAAAAACATAATTCCTCGAGATATCGAGAAATATTTTGCAACATGATTGACACACTAATTCCAACTCTTTTGTGCTTACTTGAGACATCCTCTTAAGCTTGCAAATTAACTTAGGATAATTAGGATCTACGAACCCACAGGTGAATATAAAATATACTACCTCTTCTAGAATCGTATTCGAGAAGGTGGTTCTTGAGATCCAGTTGACATCATACTATTATGATGTGCTGTAATCGCTAAGTATATTCGAATGGATCAAAGAATTAAGGTTGGTGCAAAACTCTTTGCCTACCAAGTTATCTTTGAAAACATTTTAATGTTCATCCATGCAAATTTCGATCTTAAAAATCAATTTACATTGAAGAGGTCGTACTTCTTCAAGTAAAATTTACCAGGTCACATACCTGACCATCATGCATGGAGTCAATTACGAATCGTATGACTCTAAGCCATATCAAGAAGTTGGGACTAAAAATAGTCTTTTATAAGTCACATATTTCATCACTATTAAGGAGTGATAAAATTCCACCTGACCTTCTAGGTTCCGAAGAAACAACTACTGAACAAGCAATGAGGAATAACTTTTTCCGGACCATATGCTCAGTTTGTGGCTCTTGAAACATTTTCTCCCACTCTGTCTTATCAAGAAACAATCGTATTTTTATTGAAAGACAGCATCACGAGTCACAAACGCTTTGTTCTCGTGGTCAATGTGGGATTATTGAGCACTTGTTTCATTCAAATAACTTATAAATTAGGTACGCTACCTACCCATATCGTATATGGAATGAAATCAGACTGTTTTAAATGTGTTTTAATATGGTGGGAAAAGAAATAGCAGACAAAAATATTAAGATCCCAAGGTTAGTCAAATGGCTCATTTTGACTTTGATAAAGACAAAACCATATCGTATAAGGTTCTGTTTCTCTATTCAACAACACCTTATCTAATAATGTGTTTTAGAGAAGTTAACTTGTGAAATCATTTCACAATACTTTTGGTGAAAATCAAAGTCAATACTTAGATATTTATGGTTACGATTTAGTCGTAAGTCCTTGATCTAATGCTCTAGTGGTTAACTACTTCTCATTGAAGCTCTTTGAACTTTTCAAAGATTTCTCTTAGCACCTCATTAAGTAGAATCAAACATAATATCTACTTAAATCGTCGGTAAATCAAGTGAAGTAATAATTACCATCTCTGGTTGTGTTTGTTATTGGACCACACATATTCTAATGTAATAGGGCCAATAACTCACTAGTTCGATTTCCTTTTAAATAAAAAGGGCACGAATCATCTTGCCTTGAATACAAGATTCACACGCACCATAAGATTCAAAATCAGATGGTTTAGGGATAGTTGTCAATACTAGCCTCTTAATGTGCTACACAATCCAGAATTAAGATTAGATAAGGGTCACCAATTTTGAGCCTTTACAATCTATATGACAAGTAATTACTAGTTTAGGTCAAGAATATAATTACCTTTGATTGGTATGGGATAACCATTGACCAAGTATAGGCATAAAAAGATACAACGTTTGTTCTATTCAAAAAAATGAAACAGTTGTGTCGTACACAAAAGTGGATACTATATTCTTTATTTAGAGGTTATGTACATAATAACGTTTATTAAAGTATACCTCTAAATCCAAAACTAGATTGATTACATTATAACTTTTATATGTCTCTATAGAAATAAAACTACAATAGTTATATTTCCCTTGTAGGTCGACATTTAATTATGGTTAGTCGTCGCACGAATCATTATTATATGCATTGAATACATTGATGAAAACCATAATAGGTATCTAATACCCAAAAATTGCATTTAGCAAAATAAATGTCGATCATATAGATATTATGGGTGAAAAATTACACCCAATTTCTAACTCTTTAGAAAACTTTGGGAAGATTCTTTTCTTGTGTCCTACACTGTAAAATAGAATCGTCAAAAGTTGGGTTCGACACCTTGCTTGGGTTTTGACTTTACTATTCAAAATAGTCTTGCCTTTTTCCCTTGCCTTGTGTCAAAGTCGAGCCAACCTACTCTTGAACCTTTTCTTAACAATTAAGAATATAAACATCATTCTTAGTGCTCCCACTCACTTTCATGAATTTCTACTTAGACAAGTATATTAGAATTATTGTGAAGACTATTCTTCATTTCATTCATGGTTTTACCTTCAAAAGGATAAACATTTCATGATGTGACTACGGTATTTGGTTATTCACGATTTTAAATAAATCAATTAACCTAGTCGTCCCAACTGATTTGGCCTCTTTTGAGGTAAGCCTCGATAAGGAGTATAATGACGACATACCAAAATACAAATATTTTCTTTGGAGCAAAATTTGATGTACCATTGTTATAAGAAGGCGTCACAAAATATTCAAAAACGCTTTTGACTAAGTGTGACTTATTCATTTACTCTTCATAAGAGACATTTGCAATGGTGAATATGAGGATCAAAAGATAAAATTCATTTTGTCTTTAGCTACGGTGGTATAAACGGAGATTGCAATCAAAAATGCTACCGTATAAAATAATGGAAACCTTTTCCACGATTGAACGGATTTATAAGTTCATAGAAGAAAAATAATTGTCATTGCGCGAATAAAAATAAATATCAACGGAAAATAAACATTCATTGCTTATATATATTTTACTTGTAAAAACAATTTTAAACAAGTCACTCATAT
The DNA here is from genome assembly GCA_022085475.1 of Heliosperma pusillum. Taxonomy (NCBI): domain Eukaryota; kingdom Viridiplantae; phylum Streptophyta; class Magnoliopsida; order Caryophyllales; family Caryophyllaceae; genus Heliosperma; species Heliosperma pusillum. The sequence goes on along the minus strand of JAIUZE010041798.1, from coordinate 2,529 downwards.
AATGACCCCTCACGAAATTATATAAGTGATTCCAAGACCCATCTTTAGACAAAAATAGTCATCGCATGCTACCTTTATCTAAAAATGGTAAGTCAATACTTGACTAATTCTACACTTAGAACTCTTGGTTGACGGATTTCAACTAAATCCATCTCCTAGTCCCAAGATAACGCTTATCTCGTTGAGTCCAATCCAATTTTGGCTTGTGATCGCATCACCCTACTTACCCGAGGTAAAAAGGGACCCACGAGCGTGGTAGCCCTAATGAACACGGGGTTCATAGGTGTTACTAATTGGTAAGGCTAAATCTCAATTTTTTTAAGTTATGTGAGAGGTCTTGTCAATTTTGTTATTAATTCCCTATAAGCGAACTAAGTCGGTGAATTGTGAATAACGTTGAATTGACAATCGAGAAATAAAATTGCATGTGTGACGATTTTGGCATGAGCGAAAAATAAAGCAAGCAACCAAGCAACAATAAAATCCTAGTATGGCCACCTAGCTAATCAAAATTAACTAGATAGTTACAAATTCGGAAACCAACTCCTTGGTCCCTTGCCTCTTCACTTGGAACACCTTCCAAAATGGCACCGTCTTGAGGAAGCCATCGGTCTTCATAAAAATAATTACAAATGTACAAATTCCTATTATACATTTATTCTATAAAATAAAATTATTAAATTATACAAACCGGCGATACGAGATCGCAATAAAATTACAACCAAACCGTTATTCCCTTACATTACGGGTAATAACGATTAAAAATAACTAGGCCATACTAGGTACAAAATTTGCATAAATTATTAAATAAATGACATTCATTCATTCAACCATAAATAAAATAAATTGCTGCAAAATTCATGCCAAAATCGTCCTAAGTTCAATTCATGCTCATTGTAGCTCGATTTCTTCCGGGATTTATTGATTTTTAACCATTAAAAATCACTATCAACATTTAAATCGTATTTAAATTCAAACTAATTAACTAAACTGATTTAGAACTCAAAATTAGTCACTACTAATTTTGTTTGTCATTAATTAGATCGATTTGATTTCATTTGCTAAATATTACGGTTTAATCATAACGATTATGAAATAAAACCAAAATAAAATATAAACATCATAAAATTTGAAACCAAAAATTTTTGTACATTCTGGAACAATTCCAGGAACTATAAAAATAAAAAATATTTGCTCAAAAAATTTAAATTAATTTTATGAACAAATAGCTTTGTATTTAATGGTTTTATCAAATAAAAACATTAGATATAGTAAAACAGTGAAAAAAATTATGAAATTTCACCAAGAATATCAACATCAGAATGTTAAATGTACAAAAAAAATTTCAAGACCAGAAAAGGACGTTTCAATTTTATGAACATTATAATCTCTTATTATCGACTTTTATCGTATAAAAATCAATGAACATGCAATACATAAGTAAAATTCACGAAATTTTACATACAATATTTAAGAAATGCATGTGAGATCATATTAAAATTTCATGGCCAGAATCAACATGAAACTATTTTTAGTTAACTTTTAACTCATAAAATGCATGTTAACTCGGTTTAAACGCCAAAAATCAAAATAAATAGCAAATTAATCCCTAAAATCACGAAATTTGACCACAAACATTTTGAGGTCAGTAGGTATACATGCACCAAAAATTTTCGTCAGAATCATATTTTAACTCAAAATCTTTGATTTATTAGTTATCTTATAACTTTAACAAAAATGTCCAAAATGAACATGCATGCTACAAGCTAGCTCTGATACCAATTGAAAGTCCATAGACCTTAATTAGACTCCTCTAATTATTTACTAAATTACTTTTTAATTTAGTTTATAATGATCTATTTAACATGCATGCAAATATAAAGACATTTATATAAAAGAAGAAATTTCCTCACATTGATATGGAAATTATATGGGCACAACAAGAACTCCTTCTTGTTGTTCTTGAGCTATAAATATGGATGAACACATGAAATCTCCAAACTAGAAGACCTTCTTCAAGTTGCACCAAGATGACACCAAATAATCTACCCTTATTATTAACTAGATAATAAGATAGATATAATACTACTAATATTATGACTATATTACTACACTAGTAATACTTAGTAAATATTAGTATTTGAGAGTTTTAGTGAGAAGAAGAGTTTTAGAAAGAAGTATGATAATTGAACAAAATCAAGTTATGAAAAATGAACAACCAATGTTTATTGTCTAGCCACTTTTGGCCGGATGTTTTAGTCCCTAAAAGGACTCTTATTTTTGTTTGATTTGTTCACATGCATTTGAGTGGAGTGTTGTAGTATATATGATGATTATTCTTACTTGTAATGTCACTTTCATAAGTAACTAAATAGTAAAACCAAGAACTAAAATCATCACCTTTGAACTACAACCAAAACCGATCCAATTGGTCTAGTTAGGTCCATTTTGATTTTTGATATTTGTCTCACAAATACTTATTGATCATATGGTTAATTGTGACACCCTCAAATTTGCGGAAAGAAAAAA
>JAIUZE010041794.1:0-11186 GCA_022085475.1 Heliosperma pusillum | reverse complement strand
TAGTGTATTAACTTCCACTATTGGCAGTACCATATCTTTATGTTTGTTTGTTTCTGAAAACCTACGCATAGTGCCAAATTTTAGCTCAACAATGAAATACATAAACATACCTTTGTTATATTTTGTTGGCTCGCTCTTTTTCCTGATGTCGAGGCTTGTTTTAATAGAAGCTGCTAGATGATGTACAGTTGTGCGTTAAACACTAGACATTACATTCTACAGTAAACACATTATTACCCTTATGACCCGCGCATGACCGAGTAAATAAAAAATACTTTATAGAGAAAGGATTGTCAAATTATATTCCGATCGACACATACTATAAATAAACAACAACTCACGATTGTATGTGTCTATGGGCAAGAAGATTTGACCTATTCATATTGGATATTGAGTCATTATATGTTTAATTGATGGCGTGCATGATCTTTAGGTTATAACTTGATTAGAACTTTAGAACTAAAATATAGGGTGTCTGTGTACAATCTTTTGTTTATTTTGTTATTACCTCAATCGCAACTTATCATGTCCATGTGGGATTAATGCGTGATCAACCTATGTAATATTCACAATTAACTTCACTATATTGTATGATTCATGTCAAATGTGTGATGTTTGATTTATCAAAAGTAATATATGTTTTAGCAACACCCCAAGTAGAAGTAGTAATACCCCAAGAACATCCAATAACACAACATATATACATCACTTGTGCACATGAATTGACAACTTGATCATTTTCGTACTCAAATATTTGCTCCCTCCTATTCCATCTATTCTTTCCTATTTCCTTATTTGTCTATTCAAGTTTTCTTCCCTATTTCCCTTTTTGGATTGCTTTGTGTGGTACATATTGAATTGCGTGTAGGGTTGTGTATTTGTGTGGCCTAAATTGATTTTCTAATTCCTTGTGCAAAAAGCAAAGGGGAATAATACATAGAATAGGAGGAAGTATATTGTTATACATGTAGTAGGCCATGACGGTCATACTCAAATACCACCAAGTAGTTGATCTGATTGTTTTAGTTTGAATTTGTGATATGGATTGATGTTTGTCTCTCTGTTTATTTTTTGGGTTGTGATTTGCCATTATACCATTTGTTTTATCATGCATATAGTGAAAATTAGGGTGTTAATTTGTTATGAATTGTTGTGTATAAGGTGAGAGTTTCTAGGTGTTTCTAGGTGTTTCATTTTGGACCATTTTTCTCTATTTTGTTGTTTTTTATCATAACATTGTTGAGTTTATTGTTTCTTGTGTTATAGGTCACACAATAATTGGTGCCTAACGTCTGAAAGTGGTGAGCATTAGCTGAGTTTTTGTCTGCTTTTAATGAGTTGTTTTTATGTTTTATTGAAACTTATTTCTTGCCTCAGATTGAAGTTGGCCCTACTCGGTTGAATGTTCTATAATTGCATTTCTCACAATCTTAAAATCTTTCACATCCTGATAGCCAGCTGGTACCATAACATTTTCACCATTGTCAGATTTCCAACTAATACCTCATCTTTGTACCATGTGTGTCATTGCACCTCAACTCAATAAAAAAAAGGTTTTATAAGTTGTATATGTGCTCGTGTAAGAAAACGGGGAATTAACAATAAAACACTATGCCGAATCAACTTATAATTTCTTAATAGAACAATTCGACTCTTATATATGTGACTTGGTTGTACCGAATTTCTTACTGAGAAAAGACGGTGTCCCTCTGAAATTGACACTAAATCGTAGATATAACTTAGAAGTTTTGTCTGAAGTTTGTACTTTTGTTCAAGATGTTGTTGACCTTTTTTCTTGTGTGTTTAATCTTCTCACCCCTCATCTAGTTATATAGATAGGGAAACATAGAAATAGGAAGTTAATTTCTGAAGAGTTACCTTTGTCATTATCGTTCGAACCGAAACATACCGCAAACTCGGAAATAATTTCATAAGCGTACACTCCATACTGCCCAAACTTATAATATTAGAAATATTTTGCCCATACATGTATGAACCAAATCCGAAAACGCAGAAATGAAACCGGTAATAAAACTTTAATTACCAACAACCCGTATATTGAGGTGTTATCGAGTCACTCTACAGAGACCAATTCTGAGTTAAATCTCAAATTGAGTTGTTAATATTCCTTCACTTTTACTTTGATTCAACTCCTTTATTTACCATTTCTTAGACATCGTCTTTGTCAGGTCTTTGGTCCTTTGTCTTTGCACCAATTATGAGTTCCTTGATGGACAATTTCCTTAATGGATAAGTTATCCCATATAAGATTGTTCAGATTTTGTTGCATGCCTGCCAAAGTGGTAACTTTGACTTGGCTAATAATGAAGTTCATAATGTTATCTCTGAAGGTTAGCTAGTGTCTGAGATGATTTCACTCGTCCATACATTTTAATTAAACTCTTCTTTACCTGTCTGATACTAGACCACTTTTAACTTCTCACTGTGACTTTGCAGTTATTTGGTTTTATTGTGGGCACTGAAGATGTGTCAGATGAGCAGAAGACTAGGGTTTTCAAAAAGATGGGTGAAGCAGACACGGTAAAATATTTATGCTTGTCTAATGTTATGGTAGGTTGGGTTTGATGTTTAGAGGTTAATGCAATTTTGCAAAGCTTAGTTTATAGAAAATTTACGCTTGTTATTAAGGTAAGTTTTGTTTTTTACTTAATTTGATTTTCTTCCTATATGTTAACGGTTGGGGTGGGTTGTTAATTTGTTAATTAAATTAAATAAGTTAGGATTTAGTTTTTGGGTTTAAATTGGTTGCATGCAATAACTTAAGGATTTTTAGGTTTATAATGATTGCATGCAATAATTTAGGACTCAAATGAGTAGGCTTTATTATTCCAATTTCAAATTCTGGGTAATTTGGGTTTTATTTTTAATTGTGGGTTGGTATATATCTTTAGTTTTTTTATGTTTTATTGTGGTTCCTAGGTTTGTTTGAAGTTGGCATTCACTTAATTTATGCGTTGTTGTGTTTTTTATTTTGCAGAGTTAACGTAGTTGCTTCCTCTGTTTTTCTCCATAAAACTATATTCCCAGACATACATGACAATAAAGATGTGAATTTATCAGGTATAAAGCCATATTATTGGCACGAATTACAATGGCTCGTTTTTATCTTGATTTTTGTTCGATTTGTGATACTGCTCAATTGATTAGCCATGTACGCTGCGATACAACCTTCACTCGTAGAAATTATACATAATGGTTAGTTAGAGATTGTTCAATGTTCACTACTGTAAACTTATTATTCTTTCTTCCATTTAATTGTTGCATCTTTACAAAATCATATGGGTTATATGTTTACAAACTTTAAGACGTCACTTGACTTGTCTTGTAGTCGTGGGAGCCTGAAATAAAAGATAGGTATTGTAATGTATTACGTTGGGTATTTCATAACTTCTTATGAAGATGTACATGTAACACCCCCACTTCCCAATGAGCATTTAGAAAGACCTTCCTTAGCAAATAAGGGCTCTATCATCTCGGTTGCCCGAGAAAGTGTATATCAAATAAACAATAACGAAACATACTTATTATATAAAAATCATACGTAGTCTTTATTACAACAATTCGAATCATAACTTAATACAACAGACTCGTCTCATGATACTAGACTCAGCACAAGTAAGCATGGGTTATGACTCGTCGCATCCCAGCTATCCCCAACTCAATACGAACACAACCTGTTGAACAATCTACTCCCCATCTCCCAATGGATCATCATATTTTACAACAAAGGGTCAGTACAAATGCAAGTAAATCAACGGATACAGATCAAACACCATCGCCAAGCAACCAACCGCCAACAATGCCATCAAACACCAGTAACTGAGCTACCACCGCAGCGGTAACCCCTGCCAGCGTCAGACTGTATATCTGACCGTTGTTCCACCTATTGATGCCAAACCACATCACTGGACATCGAAATTCCCTCTCACCGCAACGAAATTCCCGGAACATTATTGTGCACATCCTCCTCGTGGTGGGAGAGCCACGAAAGGCGAACTCGAGGTGTGGTCCGTCTCCCGGCGAACCACCAAAATAGTAACCAAGAAACCACACAACTCCATCACCAATATCTTCACCATCATCAACAACAATCACACATCACCAACATCAACAATAATCATGATACATCATCAACCACAATAATAATCAAGCCAACACAATCAACAATCTTATTAACATTGATCAACATACAAAAGTACCGAGTAGGGAAACCCTACCTTTAGCGTTCCTGCGCACAGCCACCATCCGACGCACACATATACACACGTATAAGCAATACAATTCCTCCATCCGAACCTACAAGCAATAGTACGATATCTATTATCACAACTATGGTTATTAGTAGTGTCAATAACAACTGTGAGGGTGATACTTACTTGATTAGACTGGCCATCCTCTATGATAAGACGGGCTCGCCTGCCGTTATGCTCCCATGGCGGTTCCCCAGGTGCTAGTCTCATTGGGTGGTAAGGTTTGAGAGATATGGGAAGTTAGGTTTAGGTTTAGAGGGAAGGAGAAAGAGGTTAGAAAAATAAATGATTAACGTCGCAACGTCCCGATATTTATTTAACGCGATCTGAATCCGTCACACTCGGTCGAGTAAAAAGGGCACTCGGTCGAGTGTCATCAGCACTCGACCGAGTACGGCCTACTAGGTCGAGTACTCTCTGCTGAAGAGTACGGAGTCTACAAATATAGTTCTGTGGACAACTCTACGAGGTCAAGAGTTGGTCAACGTCCCTAAAAGGCCGGGTATTACAATGCATCTTGAAGCTATTTCTGTCTGTGTTACTGCAGTTTTAATTGATGACGTTAGTTTGGCTTTAATTATGTTTATCATCGTTGTTGTACATCTGATTTGTGCTCCTTATATGCCATCAATACTTTGGAGTTATCAACTGCATCAACATAATTGTTTTTCGTCCTGTATAACATTTATTTATCATTGTTAAATGCTTTGCATACTTTCTGCGTGTTTTGGTCTTCAACATCTCATGATTGTACGGTTGTTCTCCTCGGATCTTTGAACCTTTTTTATTTTGGTGTGAGTGATAAGTGTTTGGAGGGTGAAATTTTACTCTTAGAGGTCATATATATCTAACATATCAGCAAATAGTTGATCTTACACTAGATTGAATTTCTTCCTTATTCCACTTCATTTCCACACTTCCCGGACTCCGATCCTACCCCCGCCTACCTCCCCTGTATAGGCTCTATTACTTGTTGAAGTTTTTGTAGTAAATAAAAACTATAATACAATTACAAACTAGTAATTACAAAGACTCTAAAACTGAAATGAAAAACGAAACTATAAGACGGTGTTTATAACCCAATCGAATCACGCAAAAATGCGTTTTTCTTAGAGTATTTCGACCCTACAAGCCTTTGGGTATCACGAAATCCCTTGAGGATAAGACGATTACAACTTTGTCTTAAGGCAAGAACAAAGATCAAATAACAAGAGAGTTTTTCTTTTGTTTTTGTTTTGTCAAAATCTGAAAAAATGAAAGTGAAGTAAAGTGATATCTTTCATTCAATCCTCTCACATATATATAAGGATTTATGTGATAAGATACATAATATAAACATATATCATTTAATGGATTAAAGCATGGGAAAACACCCAAAGATTACCGTCGTTGGGTTTCATTCGAACGCAAACAACACAAGTGAAAAGCGCGCGGAAAACAGAACAAGTACCCAGAAAACTGAAACCCCGATCGAGGTTTGGAAACCTCGATCGGGGTTTGGTATATCTTGGTATATTTGAATAATCAGAGACTTTCCAGACCCCATATCCTATCGGGGTAAGGACACCCCGATCGGGGTTATGTCTCCCATATTTTATTTACGCAAAACACTAAGTATAATACTTAGTAAAACCGAGTATAAAACTCAACACAAATAACGAGTCGATATAAATTACAATAAACTCATCATTTCCTTATCCATTACAACCAAGAACTCGATATACGATTATATGAGCATACACTCCGTATTCCCAACTCACATTATATCCTTTACGAGCTCAAGAACCGATTTTGACTTGAAAAACCGAATGTACTTAAATGACTTGTGATCAAAATCACTAACATTCCTCCCCCATTTAAGTATATCCCTTGTTTTCAATAAAACAACAAAAAACAAACAAGTTTAAGCATAAATGAAAGTGTCCCAAGGATTGAACTTCCACATTAGTATATTACACATTCCAAAATATTCGAGAATCAAGGTGTCCCACAGATTGAACCTTTCAACCCATATGAATACATGAAGATAAAATACACTTAAACTCAAATAACTCTAAAGTTACAAACTTGACACTATTGACCGCCTTGTGTCCATATCCTTTCATGAGAGTATAGGAAGCCAAGTCCAAGCCTCTTGAAAAGGCTACACTTCACACTCACATAGGTGTATCTTTCATCGTGCACCTGCAATATGCACTTTGTCAAAGATATCATTAAGAAGCATAAAACTTCAACATTTTCCATGCAGGTCATGCACATACCTTCGGGATAATAACATGTGCTTCAATCTACCACAATGAGCCTTCCACATTGAACTTAGCCTCTAAGATTTGTTAGAGGGAAGTTGGGTATCTCATTGCAAAGATCATTCGGACTTTAAACCCATCCCGATTGCCAACTTTACTACCAAGTCTCTAGCCAATCCCTTCGTCAAGTGATCGGCCAAGTTATTATGTGTCCTCACGAAATCAACGGAAATAACCCCGTGAGTGATCAACTCACGAACCGCGCTATGTCTAACACCAAGGTGTCTAGACTTTCCGTTATAAACTTCACTATAGGCTTTAGCCAATGTCCCCGAACTATCACAATGGATAGATATAGGAGGAATAGGTTTTGGCCAAACCGGAGTTTCATAAACCAAATTCCTTAACCACTCCGCCTCTTTACCGGCCGCAGCTAATGCTATAAATTCCGACTCCATGGTTGAACTTGTTATACAAGTTTGTTTCATAGAAGCCCATGAGATAGCTCCTCCACCAAGTAAGAATACCCAACCACTTGTGGTTGAGTGATCCTCCATGTTGGTGATCCAACTAGCATCGGAATAACCCTCTAAAACCGAAGGAAATCCAATGTAGTTCAAACCATAATCCATGGTTTGTTTCAAGTATCTCAATACACGTTTTACCGCAACCCAATGCTCAAGGCTAGGATTACATGTGTATCTACTCAATTTGCCAACGGAAAATGCAATGTCCGGTCTTGTGCTTGTCATGTCATACATCAAACACCCAATCACTTGAGAATACTAAAGTTGTGAAATAGCTTTACCTTTATTAGGCATTAGCTTAACACTAGGATCCTTTGGTGTGTTTACCGGAGAACAATTCCCGTGATCAAATCTTTTCAACACTTTCTCAATGTAATGAGATTGTGTTAAAGAAAAACCCTTGTTCTCACGCTTGATCTTGATACCAAGAATCACATCCGCCTCCCCCATGTCTTTCATGGCGAAGCTTGATGACAAGAAGGCCTTACAAAGTTCTACTTGACTTTGGCTAGTACCAAAGATCAACATGTCATCAACATATAGGCAAATGATGACACCATTACCGTTATCATCAAATTTGCTATACACACATTTATCCGACTGATTTAGTCTATACCCATTAGATAAAACAACCTCATCAAACTTGTGATGCCATTGCTTAGGAGCTTGCTTAAGTCCATACAATGATTTAATTAACTTACAAACTTTATGCTCATTACCGGGCATAACGAATCCTTCCGGTTGTTTCATATAAACCTCCTCATTGAGCTCACTATTCAAGAACTCGTCTTAACATCCATTTGATGGATCACTAAATTATTAATTGCAGCAAAAGCAATCAATAATCTAATAGTAGTAATGTGAGCTACGGGAGCATAGGTATCGAAATAATCAATCCCTTCCTTTTGTCTAAAGCCTTGGATAACCAATCTAGCTTTAAATTTGTCGATTGTACCATCAACTTTCATCTTCTTCTTGAAGATCCACTTGCAACCTAATGGCTTACAACCACGAGGTAGATCTGCAAGCACCCAAGTGTTATTCCCCATAATGGAGTCCATCTCATCATTCACCGCCTCTTTCCAAAATGAAGAGTCATGAGACTTCATTGCCTCATTAAATGTCCTAGGGTCCTCATCAATATGAAAACAATAAGGGTAGATGTTTTCACATTCATCCCTTGAACCTTCAACCAAGTAGGTTTGAAAATCGGGACCAAAGGATTTAGCAATCCTTCCTCTCTTACTCCTACGAATTTCGGGAGTAAATTCTTGAGATGTGATGATATATGATTATTTTAGACCGTTTCCCCTCTTTATTTTCTTATGTTTCATCGCATTTAGTTTTGTTCGGCGTCGGTTTTATCGTATTTTGGCCCTCATCTCGTGTACTCTCATACTATTTAATTCCGTCTCAATTCATAGGAAATATGTCAAGACAAGGACGAGACGGGATGAGAACCGAGAAACCGTCACAAAACTAAACACAATGAAGAAAGGAAGAAAAGGAGAGGAGGAAGAGGAAACACGGGTCTCAGCCGGTCGGGCCACCGGCAGCCGGCCAACCGGCTGAGCACCCAACATCCCACAAAGAAAGGAAAAAAATGAGAGGAGGAGCAGAGGGGCTCAGCCGGTCCAGGCCACCGGCAGCCGGCCGACCGGCTGAGCACCCCACATACGTCAAACCAAACTTGGAAAAATGGAAGAATATCAGATGGTCTCAGCCGGTCCAAGCCACCGGCAGCCGGCATGACCGGCTGAGACCTATGTCACACAAAGAAGACTCGAGTTTTAATTCAGAGGGGCTCAACCGGTCCAAGCCACCAGTAGCCGGCCGACCGGCTGAGACCCCCACTCCGCATTTCCAACTTCCCTTCTTATTTTGAACCCTCAATTCCACCAACCTATATATACCCCTCTCCTAATTCATTTTAGACACACAACCCTAGACACAAAAACCCTAGATTTAGCTTTCAATATTCCTAATCATTATTCTAATCCTTTGATAATTAGCACTAATTACTCTAGTTTTCTACTTAGTTATGTTTAGATCTAGTCTTTCCTTTAGCTATTTTTGAACAATTGGGTTGTAATTTGAAGACAAAAGGAGACTCTTATTTGATTATTAATCCAAGTTTCAGTCTTTCTTACAAGTTTGGTACAATTTCTCATCTTTATTTCATTAATTGTCTTCTAATTACTTGTTCTTGTTTATTTACTTAGTTTTCATGTTGAATATGCCTTCTCTTGTTTATTTCATATCAAAGTATCCATCTTTAATGCTTTTCTTCATGAGTATAAGTGAGTAGTGTTAGACTAGGGTAAGATGGGGGATTTAATGTAAGTTTATGGGTCGATTATGGTAATTGGGCTTAAAGGTATTAAGTCTTTTGGTAGTCTACTTGTTTTGTGCACACAAGGTATTTGTTGAAATGCTTGAATGAGTAATTTGAGTCTTTCTCATGTTTTATTGCTAGTTTGAGCGAGAGCTTAGACTTGTATTATTGTTGTGTGTGTGTTGGATGTTTAGGGGGAGGTTAGGGCGAGAACCCAATCGAACCTTAGACTAGGGCTCGTCTCACACCGAGAGGTGGAGGCTTGCCCTTTAATCCGTCTTACACCGAGAGGTGGAGACATGTTTAGACTCGCCTTTAGATTAGTCCTAACTCCCACCATAATTGACCTATACTTGCATTAATGAACCCATCCACCCTAGCTCCTTTTAATTATTGTTTTACATCGCATCCTTGCCTTCTTGTTAGTTTAGTTTATCATTAATCCTCTTCAACTTGCTATTAGCTAGAACTAAACTAGAATTTGATTAAACCGCCTTAGAACCATAATTACCGTCCCTTGGGATACGACCCTTGCAATACCCAACGATAACTCGTTCGCTTGCGAGGTTAAGTAAAACTCCATCAAGTTTTTGGCGCCGTTGCCGGGGACGGCAATATTGGATAAGATAGTTTAATTGATTTTAGGCTTAGTTCACTTTTATTTGTTTGATTTTCCATTTTGTCCTAGTGCATCTATTTGCATTAGGACTATTTGATCTTTCTTTGAGTGCATGAGTAGGTGTTTCATCGGACCTCTTTTCCCGCTTGATCGAGAGATTGAGAAGACTTTCCGGGCAAGAAGAAGACAAGCACTTGCTTCCTTAAGAAGATCACCACCCATTCTTACCCCCATAAATACTCCACCTCCCACAATTGAGACTTCAACCTCACAAACACCACCTCCCACTTTACCACCCCTCACCATACCCACAAACATTCTAATAAACACATCACCCATATATTCACCCACTTTTTCCCAAAATTCAAACAACACCCACCCACCAAATTCCTCAATTTCACCAACAAACAACCCATTCAACCTAGAGATGTCGGACCAACCCATGGGCTACTACAATAGGCCGGACCCCGATCGGTCTTGCTCGGCCATCAACTATGGAGCCATTGCCCCCAACACATTCGAACTCCGTCATCATGTCATCTCATTCATTCAACAAGACATCTTTCATGGGTTGAAGAATGAGGATGTTCATGAGCACTTGGTAGGCTTTAAGGAGAAGGTGGGAACAATCAAGAGGAATGGGATCACCGAAGACCAAATCTTACTCATGTTATTTCCTTTCTCCTTGAAGGAAAATGCAAAGAAATGGTTGAATTCCCATGAACCACGAACGTTCACCACTTGGGCTAGGCTCTCAAAAGCCTTCATCACCAAGTTCTACCTCCCCTCAAAAACCGCAAGAATACGACATGAGATACAAACTTTCAAACAAAAAGGATATGAGACATTGAGTGAAGCTTGGGAGAGGTTTCGAGATCTTCTAACCTCTTGCCCTCACTATGGTATCCCGAAATGGTTGACTACTCAAATCTTCTTTCAAACTCTAGAACAAAGATTTCGAGACATGATAGTGGCGGCCTCCGGGGGAAATTTTGATAAAATGAACAACGCCGAAATCACAGAGATGATTCAAAACATCTCCGAGATGGAGAATAGCTATGGTTCGAGGGAGAGCGAGGGTAGGGGTGAAGGGTCTAGAAGACTCGAGATGGAAACCAACCTCAAATTGGATGAACTCTCGAAGAAGTTTGATAACTTGGGTCTAGATAAGGGCAAGGGGCAAACCCA
>JAIUZE010041793.1:0-11254 GCA_022085475.1 Heliosperma pusillum | reverse complement strand
GGTCCTCAGGAATATTTACCGCAGCCGATGATGAAGGAACAGTTTCCTCCATTGGTTGCTCGGTTGTTGGTTCTTGAACCTCCGACAGATCGAAGGTTCTATCACTCGTCTTGTTCTCGAGAAATTCTTTCTCTAGAAACTTCGCACTAGCCGCAACAAAAACACGTTGTTCGGTAGGCGAATAAAAGTAATGACCAAACATTCCTTTTGGATAACCAATAAAGTATGTCTTGACCGATCGGGGGCCAAGATGATCGTCAGTCTCCAATGGACATAAGCCTCGCAGCCACACCCCAAACACGAATAAAGGACAAGTTAGGGACCGTTCCCTTCCAGAAATATATGGAGTCGGTTAAAGCTGTAGACGGACTTCGGTTAAGTATTAGAGCAGCTGACAAAAGAGCATAACCCCACAATGAATCAGGTACAACCGTGTGACTCATCATGGATCGAACCATATCAAGTAATGTTCGATTTTTCCGTTCGGACACACCATTCAATTGTGGTGTTCCAGGTGGAGTTAACTGTAGTACTACACCACAGTCTTTAAGGTGTTGATCAAACTCATTCGAAAGATATTCGCCACCACGATCTGAACGTAGTGCTTTAATATTTCTATCCAGTTGGTTTTCAACCTTATTCTGGAATTCCTTGAACTTGTCAAAGGACTCACTTTTATGCTTCATTAAGTAGACATATCCATATCTACTCAAATCGTCCGTGAAAGTGATAAAATATCTATAGCCATCTCTAGCGTTGATTGACATAGGTCCACACACATCAGTATGTATGAGTCCTAATAGGTCAGCAGCGCGCATTCCAACACCTTTGAAGGAATTCGAGTCATTTTGCCTATGAGACATGATTCACACGTGCCAAAAGATTCATAGTCAAATGGGGAGATAGTCCCATTATCAATGAGCTTTTTCACGCGTTTTTCATTTATGTGTCCCATACGGCAATGCCATAGATAGGTTTGATCGTTGTCACCAACCTTTGCTTTCTTATTACTCACATGCATTATATCTGTGGTTTGATCTAAAACATATATTCCATTCATGGAAACAGCTTTACCATAAATCATATCGTTTAAAGAGAAAATACAGCTATTATCCTTTATTACAAACGAAAATCCGTCCTTATCAAGTACGGAAACTGAAATAATGTTTTTCGACAAATTGGGTACATAGTAACAATTATTCAGCAATAAATCAAAACCACTAGGGAGTTGGATTACATATGTTCCCACTGAAACGGCAGCAACTCTAGCTCCATTCCCCACTCGCAGGTCCACATCACCCTTTGCGAGAGTTGTGATGCTTCTTAGGCCCTGCAAATGATTACACAGATGAGAACCACAACCAGTATCTAGTACCCAAGTTCCGAAACTTGCATGGTTAATCTCAATCATATGAATAAAAGATGACGTACCAACCGGAATGACGCGGCCTGATTTTACGTCTTCAGCATACACGGGGCAGTTCCGCCTCCAATGCCCAGACTTGTGGCAATGGTGGCACTCCACGTTATCTTTGCTCTTTGTCTTGCCTTGTGAGCTACCGCTAGTCTCACCAGGCCCACTCTTGACCTTTCCTGGCTTTTTGAACTTTTGCTTCCCTACAGCTAGGTCAGCTTGAGCCTTGCCCTTACCCCTACCCTTGTTGTTAATCATGAGAACGTCCTGTTTCACGCTCCCACTCAATTTCAGATCACTCTCGGTCTGTACGAGAAGTGAGTGGAGCTGATGAAGACTTTTCTTCATATCATTCATATAGTAATTTGCCCTGAAAAGGGCAAAACCATCATGAAGTGAATGGAGCACACGATCAATAATGATCTTCTCATCGATTTTACAACCAAGAGCCTCCAGCTTCTCGACATTCTCGATCATAGCAAGAATGTGTGGGCTAACCGCTTGGCCCTTCTGGAGTTTCGCTTCAAAGAAGCGACAGGTATACTCATAGCTAACGATCCTCGGAGCTTTCGAGAACTCGTTAGAGAGAGTGGTGAAAATCTTGTTTGCACCCTGGGCTATGAATCGCCTCTGCAAATTGGATTCCATTGAAAAGATGAGTACGTTCTTTATCGCACCCGCCTCCATTACGAAATCACTATAAGCAAGTGATTCATTGCTCCTGCATTGGGGCCTGGGTTGGCGGTAGTGGCTCAGTCAAGTACTTGAGCTTACCGTCAGCAATGGCAGCATTCCGTAATGCCGCCTCCCAGTCCGCAAAGTTGGACCCCATCATTCTTCAGTCGCGTGGACTGATTCATGTTGTCCATAAAAATCTTTAGCCAGGACTCGCGATCGAGTGTAGCACTTGGCATTGGGTCGTCTGTACGTCCAGCCATTTGTTATTTTAGCAGTTATATCTTTATATAACGGATTCAAGAAACTGTGAAAAGAAGAAAAATTATGATAAGTTTCATCGTTTTAAAATTAAGTCTTAATGCAAAAACTGTTTAATGCGATGACTCATGCATTTATACAATTGACCTCCCTCAAGAATTATATAAATGATCCCAAGACTCAATTTCTGTAAATTGATAAGCCAACCTCTTGGCTAATTCTACTTTTAGAATTCTCGGTCGATAAATTTCTGTAAATTCTATCTTTAGTCCATTATAATCCCGAGATATTACTCGGACTACAATGTTGAGGTAAAATAGGTCAACACTCACTACTTACCCAACGTAGAAGGGGTCATATTATGACTTCCGACGAAGAAGGGGTTCATAGTAGTTTTTCCTATAAAGACTAATCTCAATTTTCATTTTAGAGGAAGATCCCATCATCTTAAATTTAATTCATTTTAAGTGAACAAATTCTAGCATTTCGTGAATGATTTAGACTAAGGTGATGGCCCTATGAACGAGTGACATCTGTATGTCTAAGATGAAAATTCAAACTATATGAATCATTTTTCATGCAATTTAGGTGGTTTGGTTTAGGCGGAATATGATGCAATTATTTAACATGTGAATGAAAAACAAAAGAACGAAAAATACGTAAACTATTACAACGGTCCTAGTGTGGCCTATCTACCAAAATGAACAGTAAATACAAGTTTGGAATCCATCCTAATGGACCCGAGAAGCTTGACTTTGTCTCATCTTGGTCCATGTAGCGGGAGTGAGCATCCGATCTCCATCTTTAGTCTTCTTTAAATTACATTTTCAAAATTACAAAATAAACCTATTTACATTCTAATTCCAAAAACATAATTAAAAGAAATAAAAGGAGATTCGAGATCTCATAAATACATCCAAACCATGTTTCCATCATTACGAAAACATGATTAACTAAGGCCACACTAGGTTTGACATTTTTTCAACCAATTGCAAAAAAAACGTAAATCAAACCATTCATTCATTTATTCATTCGACAAAAAAAAATGCATCAACTATATAAATTAATACTACAATACATAATTCATTAATTATGTTGATTAATTATCCAAACCACCATTAAAAACGATCAAAATTATGTGACAATTTCTTAATTGCCCACAACAATTTTAATCTCCCATAATCCATTTTTATTTTAAACCTTTTTAAAATAATCGGGTATCATTATTGTGAACCTTTTCACAATAACAAACAAACATTATCTTTATAATGTCAAAAAAAAAACAAACAATTTTTTTTTTCCCTGATCACTGTTCACGCGAACTGTACCAGTCCCTGAAATTTTTTATTTTTTTTTTATTTTTCACGGTTTAGCAAAAACCGAAACTAATAACATTAAAAAAAATAATAAAAAAAATACTGCAGCACAACAATAAAAAAACAGAATTTTTTTTTTAAATTGAACAGTAGCAGTACGTACAAAAAAAAAAAAATTTCGGTGTTGTCAATATTGCTAGATCGGTACAAAATTCAATATCTAATCGTTATTAAATATTGATTCAAACTAGATTATTCAATTTACCCTTTTAAAATGAACATCTAAATCATGATTAAATCGATTATCCATATATTCATTTAATCACAATCGCTTTGAACATCATTAAAATTGAATCATTATACAAAAATTATCAATTTAAAACAATGAGTCCGAAAACAATAGCAACAACAAAATCAAAACAGTTCCATCTTATTTTAATTTAATCCTTATCAAATTAAAACAAGTACAAATTTTTTATATTGAATTTTAACCTTTTAAAATTACAATATCAATAAATCAACAATGGAAAAACAAGACCTAAAAAAAAAAAACAAATTACACGGCATAAAAAAAAATCAGCCGTGACACAAATTTTTTTTTTTCGGTATAAAATTTTAATTCTCAAATTTATATTTCATAAAATGAAAAACATATAATATAATTTTGTATTCTTACGCTCTGATACCACTTGTGGGAAAAAACTGTTTACATCCCCTTAAAATTTAGGATTATAACAAAATTATAGAATATGAATTGCGAGTCATAAATATGAAAACGATATAAAATATAGAGAAAACGAATTGAACCTTTGGTCCTAGCAAAATTCGGCCTAAGAACAGATATCAAAGCAGATATCCTCCTAATCGTCTCACCCAAGATTGATCGAGAAATGCCCTTCTCCTTTGCTAGAAAGATAATTAAAAGTTACTGTTAACTTTTAGGTTTTTGTGTTTTGTGTGATGGAGGCACAAGTGAGTGTAGAAATTAGGTTAGAATTTTTCTCCTTGTTTTTAATCTCACGGCTCCCCTAGGTCTTATATGAGGAGATTTAGTCTCCTCAAATAACTACCCATTTACCGGAAAAACCGAGTGTATCTGGACACTTTTTTCCGGTCATTTTAGCTTCCAATATAATGTAATATATTATAATCGTCATTAGTCAAAGACCGACATTATAATACATCATTAATTATAAATATCCGTATATTTATAATTTGCCAATTAATTATAACGGTTTATGTTTAATTAGCTTACATTATATACAACAATTAAATATAACATTTTATATTCAATTTACGAATTACAGTTAATTCGTCTTAGTTAACTTTATTTAATCATTATTAAATAATCGTCTCATCATCACATTGACTAACCTTTTAGTCAAATACACTGACTAACCTTTTAGTCATATAATAAGGCATCAATATGATCATTTTCTCAAATAATCACATCTCTCAAACACATCCTATAGGTGTGACTTTTAGGATCAGTTGATCACCGCCATCTGTATGACAATAACGTCAAACTTATCTAGCAAGCCAACCGTTATTAATAAACGTTAATCAACTGATTACAATACAAAGTATACCCTGTGAACCTACAGAGATTTATTTATGTTATTGCACTAACTCTGGAGGACACTGGCTCCAAGAGACCGTTCTCTAAAACAACCTATGGGTGTTTTAGAAGATGTGCCCGTCAAAGTTGGTAAGTTTTTCATTCCCGTTGACTTTCTAGTACTTGACATGGCCGAGGACTCTCAAATCCCAATCATTTTGGGAAGACCCTTTTTGCACACCACTGGTGCAGTTTTTGATGTCAAGAATGGGAAGTTGACATTAGAGATAAGAGATGACAAGGTGACCTTTAGTAAAAATTCCACCGTTAGGAGTCCCGTGTTAGAAGACTCATGTTATGTGCTTGATGTTGATGACTCTTCTATTGTTTCTTCTATGCCTCGATCCTTACTGACGGATCTGTTGGAGGAACATGTTAGTGTTGATTCTCTTGCAGGTAAGCATACTAAAAGCACTACTGCTAAAAGTACAAAAAGAGGCTATTCCCGGAAAAGCTTGGCATGGATGGAGAATGTAAGGAACGCTATGATGATGAGCTTGAGTGATAGTGAGCTTAAAGATAAAGGATGATCAAAGAAAGAAATGGAGTCTAGCAAGACTTTTAAATTGCGCTTCTCGGGAGGCAACCCGTGTTCCTTTTCTTTTTGCATTTTTATTTTTTTGTATTCCCTTTTTCGTTGTAAGGATTTATTTTGCAGATGAAAGAGTTTTTGAAGAAAATCTATAAAGACCTTCCTTGTCAAGTCCAAAAGACTAGCTTGGAGGAGTCCGCGCTGACTAGTAAGCTTCACTCTTCTTTCATTTTTCCTTTTACCCATTAAGTATCTCATTGCATATTTTGTCTTTGTGCTCACATTGAGGACAATGTGATGTTTAGCTTGGGGGAGGGATTGTGACAACCCTCGCGAATGCGGAAATAAAACATAACAAGCATGTGAATTATAAAGCGAAAAATACGGTGTTTTTAAAACTTTTTACATGCAAGATAGAAATACGAGGAATGTCAATAATTATAAACCAAATATAAAATACTACAAGAGACGTAGTCTCTCAAAATGTTATCAATGTCAAAGTGATTAGCAAACTAGCTAAATAACGTCTAGAGGTGATTCATCCAGGGACAACGCCCGCTAGCTCACACCCGAACCCAAAATAGCAAGCAAAAAGCCATCCAATCAAGCAACCTGTTCATCCATGAAAAACATGAACGCCACAGTCAGTGGGGAGTAACTCCGGGTTCTCCCAGCCATATCACATTACACGTACATAAAAGGAAATACAAAAGTAGAAGCATGCATATATAGATATACATGTGAAATACGATAAGGATAGATAGACAATTCAATATATAATAATAAGAGCATATGAGATACAAGTCCGAATCCATCATGTTATACAAAGACTCGGGGAAGACACTCTTAGGCAACCGAATACGCTCACTAGGGCTTGCATCTCACCGTTAGCGGTATAAGTTTGATAAGATTGAGACTCGAAAAACAAACCATGCCAAGTCATGGTATGATCATGAATAATCAATCATGTAATCACCTATCCACACATAACAATACATTGACGACCTCTCTCACGGTAAATGAAACGCACTAGCACCGTGTACATGGCAAGTATGATTAAAAGGCATCCACGAGATAAGCATTTCCCTGAACGCATACACGATGACATTTCGTATATGTGGACCTAATTCTCCGTAGGAAGACGATATTAAATATCCGGTCAGTCTAAATTGGCCAGAATCCCAGAAATCAAATTTTCCGATTCGACATGCGATAAACGTTTCGCAGCCAAGACTCGGTCAATCATAGACGCCGAGTACCCCAAATTCGGTCGACATTCACGAAAGAGGCGGAAAAGAGCTCAAGCCTCATAACAAGCGGTACGCTACATGCAAATAACACCACCTCGCAAGTACATAACATTTGACGGCCGGGTCGATCAACGCAAAGCGTTCGCCTCCCAACAACGTCGTCGTATGCCCACTAACACATGCAATTAAGCAGTAGGATACATCCCCGCTCCGACATTCCAGCCTTACGAACGTGGAGGTAGTCAAGGGAATGAGAGTACAAAACACATGACAAAATAGTGCTCAAACCGTAACATTTGTAAAAACCGACTCAAAGTGGGACATACCAAAAACCGTCACCAAGCATGAGAATAGGGCATTATATAAATGTAAATATGATAAACATGAATCAATACATGATACATAAGCATTAGACCAAGTTTAAGAAGCATAATAAATAGGAAACATAGATCTTATCTCAAAACAACATGTTTGGAAACTAACTATAACAAGGGTCCACTTCAAACTGTCATAACTAGAGTTATGGACATGCAAATGCATAAATTCCAAGTTGAGGTGATAGATTATCCTCTTACGGTTCCAACGGTAGGTCACAAGCCCAAAACAAGCAAGTAACGAAGGAGATATGATCATTTTACGAAAAGGGGTCAGTGAAGTGAAACTGCAGTCGTCACGACCGTGACTTGTATGTCACGCTCGTGAAACTGTCTGTTACGCAAGGGTATTTGGTCAGCCACTCATTTCACGCTCGTGACATGAGTTTCACGACCGTGACTTAGGTCAAGACATCTCCATTTTGTTCTAAACTCAACCATCATCAACTATTATCATAAATCATCAATTCTCATATCAATTCTCAACAAACAACAAGTATCATCATCAACACAATTCCTATGATTACTAATCTTATTCTAAATACGATTACTAACATAGAAAACACATTAAAAACACGTAAATGATATCGAGTAACCCTTTACCGTTACCTTTATGCGTCTTTAAACGATTTCTAAGCCTTCCTCCACTAGATAGTAATCTTTGTCGGGGTCTAGAAAGTCTCCACCTAAACAAAGACGACAAAAGATGAATATAATTCACCTTTGAGAAAGACGGATAAATTGAAAAGCGAGAAAGACGGTAATTTTATTACCAATACGTATAGAGGAAGATGAGAGGGAAGAAATAAGACGAACCTTGGTGAATTTGAGCAAGAAATGAAGGAGTTATGACGATTCTAAGACGGATCAAAAATGGAAGCTAGGTTTTGGGGTTTTCTTTGTGAGGAAGAAGGTTTGAGTTTTGTGAGTGAATTAGGTTATGAGGGAGTAAGGAAGGAGTAAGTGGAAAAAAGTCAAGAAAAGTCAAAGACGTCTTAAGACGTGATTCACTTGAAATCTCGCGAAAAATCCAAATACGAACTCGGAAATTCTAAATTCGACTCGGGAAATTTAATTCTAAACTAAAACCAAATTTCGCTGAAAAGTATCCGTAAAATATTTTTACTATAAAAACAGGGTACATTTGCGGGTGTTACAGAGATTGCATTTTCCCATTTTACATTTTAGTTGATCATTTTTCAAAATTTGAATAAAAGAAAAATAAGATTTTTGAGAAAATTTAAAAATTTCTGAACATAATTGAATGCTTTTCATGCTTTGCTTGCTTGTTTACTATGCTATCATGTAACGTTTCCCAAACTTAGAGCTTTCAAAAGATAATGATTCAATATTCATTGAATTGTGCATACATGGGGAAGTCTTGTACACAGTAGGCATGGAATGAATCTATAGATGAGTACGCTTGATCTTGACATTTGACAAGTTACATATATTGTAAGGTAGAACCTCCTTAGGCTGGTACATCTATACCCAGTCTCATCTAGGTGTGTGTAGTTCTCCTTGTGATGTGTGTCATGTCAAAACGCATAAGTATGGTTCTCATTTCATTCCTATAAGCATTGCATTCATGATTCACTAAGATTTGAAGCCTTTTTCACTTTGAATTACCCCTCAAAATTAGCCCCTTCATACAAATGCTTCACAAAATAATAGCTACATATAAAAACTGCCTACCTTGTTGAGCTGGTAGCTAGACTATGGTGTATGGGTGCTCTTTTGAGATGATTTTGTTCCTTGATGTCAAAGTGAATTTGGGAGAACGAAAATGTTCAAGAAGTGATGCTATGTTCAGAAAAGAAAAGAAAA
Organism: Heliosperma pusillum; assembly: GCA_022085475.1. Classification (NCBI taxonomy): domain Eukaryota; kingdom Viridiplantae; phylum Streptophyta; class Magnoliopsida; order Caryophyllales; family Caryophyllaceae; genus Heliosperma; species Heliosperma pusillum. The sequence goes on along the minus strand of JAIUZE010041793.1, from coordinate 1,987 downwards.
AATTGAAATAGAAAAAGAAAAAAAGAAAAATCGAAAAAAAAAAGAAAAAGATATAAAAGAAGAAGTTGTGAGTATCTCCTCAAAATGTCAAGTCAATATTCAGAAGTAGTTTACCCTTGTGTTTCGTGTGTAATAAGCCAATTTGTTTCTTTTGGCTTCGTTATCTGTCTTCTGGGAAATTGATCGAAAGTTTGGATTGAGTATCCATTTATCATTGGTTAGTTGCTAGCTCGTTTAAAACTTCACATAACCAAAACTTTTTGTCCACCTTTCACCCATTTCCCAAAGCCTTCTTCCTATTCTTCCGGCTTCTTTTCTATGTGCATTGTGATCTTTGACTTGTGTTTTGAATTGTTTACCATATTAGACTGTGGACACATTTTCATAAGTCATAGATAGGTGAGTATCTCAAACATTTACACATAAAGAAATCACCTTTTACATACAATGAGTGTTCGAGTGTGCCGTGAGAGTCCATTTGTCAAAAGATCATGCAAGAGCCGAAAATCTATAGTGAAATTCTTTGTGCTACGCCGTTATGTAAATCTCAGCCATGTTTATGTATCATTCTTGCCCACGTTGTTTTTGGGTTATGATTCATTATGTTTTCTTAGACTTTATGGGAGATTTGTTTCCATGATGGTTTGTTGTAGTAGCAATGCTGGCTTGACCAACCCTGGTCCTGTATTGTTGTTATGTTGCTTGAGGACAAGCAAGGTTTAGCTGGGGGAATTGATATAAGTGAATTTTGTATGATTTTAACCCCCAATTAGCCGAGTTTTGTATGTCATTTGTGCTTTCGTTAAGCCATTTTAGAGTAATATCGTCTTTTTCTAGGCAAAAATCTATGTTCTAACCTGTTTGTAGGGAAAGTGACGTTTACTACGCCCTTGTTTATATTCCCGAGCATTTGCTAGACCGACGATTTGAAGAAGCAACGCTTGACCAAGTGAAAGCATTTCAAGAAGGTTCACTAATTCAAAAAGGAGGAGAAGAAGAAGTAAAGACGATGTCGCAGTTGTCAGAAGACCGATCAGTTAGGCGAAGAAATCATCGTTTTACATCAAACCCTATCAACAAACCCGACTCAAGAGGTCAAGGGGGATGTTGGAAGTCAAGTCATATGCAAGGGGAGATGAAACGAGAGTCAAAGCTCCAAGATCACAACTTACCCGATCGGGTAAGTGTGTACCCGATCGGGGATCCCTGCTGCTTCGAGCAAATTGCTTCAACTTCCTCCTTTTGTCCTATATGTTCAATGCTCGACCCCTTCCCCACGAAACCCTAATTCTATATAAAGGATGCTTCAGCCACTCTTCTCAACACATCTCTTCATACTTCACTTCTCTTCTCTTCCTATACTTCTCTTTAGATTAGAAACCTAGATTAAGAGAAGAGAGCCTAGCCTCTGTTCTCTTGTCTAGAACATTTTCTTCTTCTTTTTCATCTTTAGTTCTTAGTTTATTTCTGTCTTTTCTACATCAAAACTTTAGCTTAGATCAATAATAATTTCATCTTTGTAATCTAATTATTTGGTTCAAGTATTGTGATTCATGGAACGACTATTCTAAGTAAGGGATTTCTATTATCGTTATCATTATCGTTGTTGATCGTCATCTAGGTATTCCTATTTTATCTTTTGTTTAGTGTCTTTATGTTTTCTATTTTGATTGTTATTTTCTTTACATGTTATCTTAGATTCATTTTAAGTATCGTTATAATCGTCATTTCATTTCCTAGATTATCAATTTAGCGTCGTTATTATCGCCATATAAAGAGTCTTAGAATATTGTCAAAATCAAATAAACATGTCTGTCCTAGTTTTTGTTATTAACTTCATCTTAGATTTAGACATCGCCATGAGTAAGTAGTCACCTTTCTAGGGTGTAGGGTAGCCATGTTAGATTGATTAAAAGATGTTAATTGGATAAAAGAAATTGTGCTTTTAAAACATTGTGTCTATGCATGTTTGGGACTATAACGATAG
>JAIUZE010041779.1:0-10317 GCA_022085475.1 Heliosperma pusillum | reverse complement strand
CTAATTGTGTATCTTCCCTAGCTTAATTATTCTATGTTCATACCATTGTAGCTAGTATAAATGGCTTGTACATTCATTTAGTATAAATATACAAGATTCATATGAACCTCTCTTATAACCTTACACTGACCTCCGTCGTCTGTCTTGAGGGGGATGATAAGATTACGAAATCGTCGTAATCCTTGTTAATATTATTTTATACTTGTCTTGTATAATAAGCCAACTATTGTACCTATATACGGCCAAACTCCCAAATGGGAAAAATAAGTAGAAGGTATTGGACAAATTGGTAAAAAAAGTAGAATGTTGGACAAATTGGTAAAAAATAGTAGTGTATTGGATAAATTGGTAAAAAATGTTGATTGAGTGTTTTCCTGGCCAAATTAAATAAATAATGTTAATTATCTTATTACTTATGAACAAATAGTAATTAATATTTATCGTTTCGGGTCGGGTCGAACCATTTCGAATTTGGCTGATTTTTCGGGTATATTACTATCAAGTTTATTATTCCGTAGGTGCAATGGTTAGTATATAAAATTAAACATTCATGTCGGGTCATACTAGTTCAGATCAATTCGAGTAACGAGTCATGATTGAATCCTAAGTTCGGGTATTGTGTCAGTTTGACTAAAATTTTCGGGTCGATTCAGTTCGGTTGGTTTGGATCAATTTTATCCAATTGACCCGATCTAGTCTGAATAAAACCTATTTATTGTCAGTGTCGACTTAGCTTTATATGCATCATTTTAGAATATAGATGATTTGCCTAGATGCAATTTATTGCAAATTTTTTTATATAGTTTTTGGTTAATATAAATGTTGGGTAGAGAAAATAACTAATTAATTTTTATAGTCTTTGGCTGATATCAAAATAATTGGCCTGACTCGAAAGCCAAGACTCGAGTTGACACAATCCCCGAATTGAGAAGCAAAGATCAACCGGTAACCAGAATTGATATTAACTAATATGACCCGACACGAATATTTATCGTTGTAAACTAACCATTTCCCCCAATTTTGTTTTTATAATAATAGCCCAAAAATTGACCAAAGGTCGAAATGATCTAACCTAACCGGCCTTATCCGAGTTATAGTAAACCCCGAAAACGACCACACCCGAACTCGACCTACCTTAATCAATTATAAATCTAAATTCACACAAATTCTTATTTAAGATGCACACTATCCGTCTTAAGCTTAAGACGGGTCAAATACATACCAAATCACCCCACTAGTTCCCTAGAAACTACCAAAAGTTTTGTCTTTATTATTGCCACTTGTTAGTATTTGACCCGTGTAAAGCTTTAAACGAATATACCTGTCTTAAGCAAGACTTACTACTAAATTCAAGTCAAAATAAACTCAAGTCGAGTTATATATTTTGGCCTCAGAGTATTATTTACTAGATTTTATGCCCGTGCGATGCACGGGTTTACATTAATGTCATTTTCATAAACTTTCTATAACAATTAACTTGACTATAATAAAATATAAATTTTAAGAAAATAATATTGATATATTGAGTCAACTTCTACTTTTGCCATATTTTACCAACTTTGTCAGGACTCAACACACCTACATTATTTTTCAATGTGGGACAAATAATATCTTAAGTAGTACACCATTAAAATTATTATTTATGATACTTTCTTAAATTATTATTTATGATACTTTCCTAAATTAATTTTGATGATGTAAATTTCATCAAGGTGGATATAATAATACAAACTTTTAAGAACCCTATAAGACGATACTTAAGAGATTCAAAATATTTGAGTTGATATCTACGTTCGAAGGATGACTCATTTTTACATTAATTTTTTTTTTGTGAAATGAAATGTTAAAGTTTTTATATAAAAATTATAAACACCACTTGAATATAATATAAGAAATGTATATTGAAATAATTAAAATATTTTTCACTTTTTTTTTATGATACTTTCCTAAATTAATTTTTGATGATGTAAGTTTTACTAATGTGGATATAGTAATACAAACTTGTAAGAACTCTCTTACACAATATTTAAGAGATTCATCATTGGGTTGATATCTAACTTCCAAAGATAACTCATATTTATACTTACATGATCACCCCACCTTTTGATAATTTTCCAATGTGGGACAATTATATTAGTTATACGTAATATACTTACCACACTTACAGTCTTACATTATGTTTCGTTATTTATTTTATATTATTTTTTTGTTAAATGAAATGTAATTGTTTTTATATAAAAATTATAAATATCACTTGATTATAATAATATAGGAATATATATAATAATAACTAAACGAATCTCCACTTTCTTTTTTAAGGGTTGTTTGTTTGTCATCTTAAGTCATGGGAAGTAGAAATTCCCATGAATTGACAAAGTTTGATATTGTTTGGTTGACCAATTCATGCGAAACAGAACTTCCCAAGGAAGTCTAATTCCTACATAATGTAGGAAGTCACTTATCTAGCCCCCTAGGTAAGTGCAACTTCCCACATGAATTCACTTCCCACATGGCAACCAAACAATTTTATGCAATCCACATGAATTGCAACTTCATGTGAATCTAATCTTCCCGGGAATTCCATCTTCTCATGTTCAACCAAACAACCCCTTAGATTATTAGATATCGGAATTGATGCATACAGCCTAGTAGACTGTATATAAGCATTAAATTCTGTCAAAATTCACGATGTAAAATAGAATCTTAGTTATTACTTGCAACTTTTAATGTGTATATGCATTTACTTCATTCATTCCCTCTTGATCATTGTACAATAAATAAAACTTTGTTACTCTTTCTTATTGCCGTCAAGAACAAACAAATAAACAATTGATAAAATCCCCTTTATTGAGTTTTCATCATACAAAGACTTTGAGAATATAAATCTTACGTAGTACAAATATATAAATGAAGTTTCTTCTAATATTTATTTATTAATTTAGCTAATGGAACCAGAAATATGTAGAACAAATTTCAAACTTTTAAGGTGTGAGATGTTGCTCTTTAGTGCATTTTGCGGATTAGCTTGTATATGTAGCTGTATAAGCTGTACAAATTACTAGAGCAAATTTAGTTAAGTTGGAACAATTTTGAATCACGTAGATGATGGTATGTTTGATGTTTGGTGCTTTTCATCAGATTAGTTTGTTAGATTTGCTAGAATTTGATTACGGTCTAATAATAATAATCTCTATATTTTGGGTTTTTTTCCTAATTGAGACACTTATATACCGTATGTATATTGCTTGTATTCAGAATTTACTATGAGTATGTTTGATTTTGTTTTGGATGGATTTTTTAGTGAAATTGAATGGTTATTGAATGCTTTCAGTAGCATTTAATGAATTAGAACTTAGTTATTAATAAGGTTTAGCTTAGATTCTCTTGAAAGATTAAATTAGCATTAATTACAAGAATTTTACAAGTTCTTATATACAACCCGTAGGGCTGTAATTATCAAAACCGTATTCACCATACCTATATTACTTTTCGGAGTGGAACAAATAACATACTAAAAATTTCACAAATTATGTATAAATTATATTAGAATCTATACTCTAATGATAGCATTTTTACTAGAAATCTAATTATATTATATTCATTATTTTTTTTAGTATACTTTTTTTGTCTAATGAAAAGTAAAATATTTTTATTCATGAGATAAAAAAATACCTCCGTCCGTATCTGGTTTGAGGAGGCTCTCTTTAAGGGGAATTGGTGATTGCTTAGCGATTTCTGGTTTCCCTTGCGGGATCATGGCTCGTCGGGGCCGCGCACCGAAGACTCAACAACTACATCTCACCTCTCAGCCATCTATTGTAAGCACTACGAACCCTAAAGAATCTATTACTGTAAATACTCTAATAGATTCTGCATTTAAATCTGGTCTTAAAATTCACCTTGTTTTAGCCTCATCCCCTAGTTCTGGATCTGCAACTTCCGGTATTGTAAATGAGGCATCAACATTGGGCACAACATCGGGAGGTAAATCGGGGCATATTGAGCCTCCTAAAAGTAGTAATTTGAATGCTAGTGTTATTAATCACGATAAGCTTCTTTCGACCCCTTCGACTAGTATCCTAGTTGCTAAACCTTCCCTTCCTTCCTGGAAAGAGAAGATTCTGTCAGTTTCGCAGGTGGGTATGGAGCTTCATCAAGTTCAGGACTCATTGCCTGGTAATGAAGTTTGAATTGATGCTGAGGATAATAAAGATGAACTAATCTATTGGGAGAATACTCTGGTTGGACAATTCTTGGGGGGTAAGCCTTCTATGACTCACGTAGAACATTTTGTAGCCAAACATTGGAACAATGTTAAAGCGCCGGAGGTTATCTATTTTAAGAAAGGATGGTTCTTCTTTCGGTTTGCTGAATCTAAAGATATGAATACCATTCTCATAGGTGGTCCTTGGAACATTGGGGGCAAAATGCTAGTCATGAAGAAATGGAATCCTCTGTTTGGGTATGAATTGGACAATGTCTCAATTGTGTCTGTGTGGGTGCTTCTCCCTGATCTGGACCATGTTTTCTGGTCTTCCTCAGCCTTGAGTAAGATTTCTAGCAAGATAGGTAAGCCTCTTTATGCTGATCCTGCCACCACTCATAAGGAGAGGCTCTCTTTTGCGCGAATTCTTATTGAAGTGGATGTAGCTAATACACTCCCTGAACATATTCTGTTACATACTCCATTTGATGAGAAAATCTTGCAGAAGGTTGAATTTGAATGGATCCCATACTATTGTACACATTTTAAAAAGTCGAGTCATGAAGAGAAATTCTGTAGAGTGCTTAAGAAAACAGCCCAAACCAATCCAGTAAAAGATCAAATTCCACCCCTTAATCCTGTGGTGGCTGTTGAGGAGATAAAATCTAGGCAAGCTCACAGGTCTGAGGGGATGGCTGAGTACAGTGGGTCCAATACCCAGCACCCTGTTTTAGTCCAGTCTACTCAGCCTGTGATGGCTAACTGGAGGGTGGCAGAAGGATGTGAGTATGGTGGAAGTGGACATGGTAGGTCTGAGAACCATAAACATGTTCACAACCAGAACCCAGCTCATGTACCTCCTAGCTGCTCCTGGAAGGTTGGTCATATGAGCTTAGAGAAAGAGGGTATTGGTGAGTTTTTGAGCTGTAGACCAAACTCTTCTGAATTTGAGCTTGCCAGCAATGCTGAGTATGATTTGGAGATTAGCACTGAGAAACTTGTTTCCCTATCAACTTCTATCACTGATGATGTGGTGAATGTTAGATTTCTGGCTGTGCCTAAGAAGAAAATAGGTAAAGTAAAGAATCCACAGACATCCAAGCCTATTCATTTAGAGCAAGGATTTCAGGTTTTATTGGAACAGAATATGGAGACTATAGAGGGGGGCCCTCCTCTCCCTTCTCTATGATTGCTGGTGCTTGGAACATTAGGGGTATGAATAATGCCCTTAAACAGTGTGAAATAATTGACTTTTTCAGGGAGTCTAAGCTGGATATATTAGGTGTAGTTGAAACTAGAATAAAGGCAAAGAAGGCTGACTATTTAAGGAGGTTTATCTTTAAGAGTTTTAATGTTTTGAATAACTACGAGTATCATCATAATGGTCGTATTTGGGTACTTTGGAAGAATCCTAGGCTTGGTGTTAAACTCATGTCTGCTGGAGCCCATGTTGGAGCTAGTGTCCTCCACAGTTAGTGTGATAACAGCTAAGGTTCACAGGGTATACTTTGTATTATAATCAGTTGATTAACGTTTATCGATAACGGTTGGCTTGCTAGATAAGTTTGACGTTATTGTCATACAGATGGCGGTGATCAACTGATCCCTAAAACTCACACCTAAAAGATGTGTTTGAGAGATGTGAGTATTTGAGAAAATAATCATATTGATGCCTTATTAAATGACTAAAAGGTTAGTCGATGTATTTGACTAAAAGGTTAGTCAAATGTGACGATGATGCGATTATTTAATAACGATTAAATAATATTAGCTGGTAATTGAATATAAAATGTTATATTTAATCAATGTATATAATGTTGATCTAAACTAAATGTAAACTGTTATATTTAAGTTGGCGAATATGTATTACACGATATTATTATAGTGTATTGGTCCGGCATTACTCGGTTTATGTGACGGTCCATTACTAGTAATAATTAGAATACATATTACATTATGTACATATAAAATTATATGCTAATTACCTAATATAGGTTGAGATAAATAAGGAAACTAGGGTTTTGATTTTGGATGCTTTCCTCTTGAATTCTCACGGCACATGTGAGATAAAAAGGAGAAAAAAATAAAACCCTAGACGACTCTAATCTCACGGCACACACAAGGGTGAAAGGAGAAGAAAAATTCCGATTTTTAACTCTCTCATTCATCTTCATATTCATCATCAATATACACACAAAATTAGTAGTAATTTTGGGTATTCGTTCTAGCACGACGAAGGCATTTCTTGAACCATCTTGGGTGCAACGATTAGGAGAATACCTACTTTGGTATTTGTTCTTAGGCCTTTTCTAGGACCGAAGGTTATTTCTTAATCTCTTGTTTATATTATGCAATTTCATTTATGACTAGAAATTCATATAGTTATAATTTCATTATAATCCGAAAAATTTAAAGGGAAGTATACCGATATTTCCCACAAGTGGTATCAGAGCAATTGGCTATGAAATTATTTTATATGTTTTCATATTTGATAAAATATAAGATTAGAAATTTCTGTTTTGTTTTTTTTTTGTTTTTGTTTCGGCTGAAAGAAGAAAAAAAAAATTAGGGTTTGTTTTTTTTGGTACTGTTCACGGCCAGGGAAAAAAAAAAAAAATTTGGTACTGTTCACGGCACTGTTCAGCCGTGAGGGAAAATTTTTTTTTGCCTTGTTTTTCCATTTTGATTCATTATAATTGTTGTTTTAAATAGTTAAGACGATAACATGATGAATTTGTAGTTGTTTTGATTTAGTAAGGATTAAATTAAAATGTAAATGGAAATCGATTTGTATGTTCATCGCTATATATTTTCGGTATTCATTGTTTTAGATATTTATTTTAAATTGTTAAATTGAATCATCTAGTTTGTATCGATGTTTAATATTGATTAGATGTTGATATTTTGTACCGATCTTGATTATATAAGTAACATCAATTTTTTTTTTTTAAAAAAAAAAAAAAAAATTTATACCTGCTACTGTTCACGGATACTGTTCATCCGTGAATAGTGAAATTTTTTTTAAATTTTTTTTTTGTTTATTGCATTATAAAGATAATGTATGTTGTTTTGTTGTTGTGAAAAAGTTCACAATGATAGATACCCTATTATTTTAAAAAGGTTTAAAATAATGTTGAATTTAATTTATGTTATATCCGATAATATGAATTAAATTGGATTATGGTTGATTAAAATTGTTGTGTGCAATTAAGGAATTGTCACATAATTTTGATCATTTTAAAGGTGGTTTGGATAAATTAATCATCATAATTAATGAATTATGTCTTGAATGTTTAATTTATTTTGTTGATGCATTTTATTTTGTTGAATGAATGAATGAATGGATGAATGAATTATTTTGATATTTTTACAAGAGGTTGTAATTTGTATTGCTTAGTGTGGCCTTAGTAGATTGTGTTATCGTAATGATGGTAACATGGTCTTTGATGTATTTTGAGATCTCGAATCTCCCATTTGTAATCTTTAATTATAATTTTAAATTAGAATGTAAATAGGTTTATATTTTGTAATTTTTTTTAAAAAAATTGTATTTTTGAGAAGACCAAAGATGGAGATCGGATAACTCACTCCCGCTACATGGACCAAGATGGAACATCAAGTCAAGCTTCTAGGGTCCATAAGGATGGATTCCAAAGTGTATTTTTGTTCTATTTTGATAGGATAGGCCACACTAGGACTTTGTACTTTGTTTTTCATTTTTCCGTTCTTATTGTTTTTCTTTTGCATGAAAGTTATTGCATCATATTCCGCCTAAACCAAACCACCTACTACTACATAATTGCATGAAAATTGACTCATATAGATTGTATGTTAATTATCATGGACATCCAGATGTCACTCATAATACTAAAACCTATCATCTTAAATTATTCATTCTCAAAATGATAGATCATTCGTCCACTTAAATGAATAAAATTAAAGCTGATGGACCTTCATCTAAAACCTAAAATTGAGATTAGTCTTTATAGGGAAAACTGCTATGAATCCCTTCTTCGTCGGTAAGCATATAGGACCTTACTCTCCATATGACCCCTTCTACGTTGGGTAAGTAGTATGTGTTGACCTATTTTACCTCAACATTATAGTCCGAGTAATATCTTGTGATTATGATGGACTAAAGATAGAATTTACAGAAATTTATCAACCAGGAATTCTAAAAGTAGAATTAGCCAAAAAGTTGGCTTATCAATTTACAGAAATTGAGTCTTGGGATCATTTATATAATACTTGAGGGAGGTCAATTGTATAAATGCAAGAGTCTTCGCATTAATCGGTTTTGCATTAGACTTAATTAAAACGATGAAAATGCTTATTATGTTTTATCTCCTTTTCGCAGTGTAGCATTCATTTATATCGATAAAACTGTTATAACAAATGGCTGGACATGCTTATGCCCCTATGCCAAGTGCCACGCTCGCACGCGAATCCTGGCTTAAGATGTTCATGGACAACATGAATCACTCCACGCGACTGAAGAATAAACGGGTCCAACTTTGCGGACTGGGAAGCTTCATTACGGAATGCTGCCATAGTTGACGGTAAGCTCAAGTACTTGACTGAGCCACTACCGCCTAACCCAGGCCCCAATGCAGGAGCAAATGAATCATTTGCTTATAGTGATTTCGTAATGGAGGCGGGTGCGATAAAGAACGTACTCATCTTTTCAATGAAATCCAATTTGCAAAGACGATTCATTGCCCAAGGTGCAAACAAGATTTTCACCACGCTCACTAACGAGTTCTCAAAAGCACCGCATATCGTTATGTATGAGCTTACCACTCGCTTCTTTGAAGCGAAACTCCAGAAGGGCCAACCGGTTAGCCCACACATTCTCGATATGATCGAAAATCTCGAAAAAATGGAGGCACTTGATTGCAAAATCAAAGAGAGCGTGGTGATTGACCGCTTGCTTCATTCACTTCATGATGGTTTTGCCCAATTCAGGGCAAATTACTATATGAATGATTTGAAGAGAAATCCTCATCAGCTACACTCACTTCTCATACAGACTGAGAAGGATCTGATATTGAGTGGGAGTGTAACAACCCGAAAAGTACCCAATTTGTCTAAGTAAAATATCTTAAGGATACTTTTCAGCAGACTTAAGTTTTTAAAATAGAATTTATTGTTTCGAGTCGTATTTTGAAATTCCGCGTTCGTATTTGGAATTTCTGAGAGATTTCATGAAAATCCCGTTTTTAGTCATCTTTGACTTTTCTTGACTTTTAAGTCGTCTTTGACTTGTCTTGACTTTTTAAAGTCGTCATTGACTTTTCTTGACTTTTAAGTCGTCATAAACTTTTCTTGACTTTTAAGTCATCTTTGACTTTTCTCGACTTTTTAGTCAACTTTGACTTTCGTTGACTTTTTCCGACTCGCCTCGTAATTTTAAAGACCGAAATTATATTTGAAAAATAATAAATTTTAATTTATTTTTATTAAGATTTATTTAGATTTATCATAATTTAATATAATTATTTTGAATTTATTCGGAATTTAAAGAATAACTTTTAAGGTTTAATCCCGAACATCATTTAACTATTTCCGAGTCATCGTAAATCCCGAAAACAAACCCGAAACTCGACTTTGGCATGAGTCACGCGCCTATGTCATCTTTTTCCACTCACCTTAAGATCTTTTGATTAATATGATTAAACTAATAATAATATCTAAGATATTTACAACTTTATCGATCCGTCAGTTTAAGTTACGCAAATCGATAAATCAGACCCGGTTTCTTTGATGAACCACACGGCTCTCCTTCCTCTCTTAAAGCTAGATATTTTCCTTTCTTTTGATTACAATAACAAAATATCTAGATGTTTGATTTAATTAAATTAATATTTAATTAATTACCGTAATATAATTATTAAACCCGAGTCAAGTCCGTAACAACAATTTCAAAACCCGACTCATTATTTTTTCTATATGTACACGGCCCATTCTCCACTTTACTCACTAACAACTTTTCATTTTACAATAAATCAAATTAAGATCTAATTAACACTTTCTTTAATCGTTCTTCATCGTTCTTGAGCGTTCTTCATTCGTTCTTCGTCGTTCTTGAGCAAAATCATCATAAAACCTTCATT
>JAIUZE010041769.1:0-10890 GCA_022085475.1 Heliosperma pusillum | reverse complement strand
GTAGTCAATGCCTGGAGGTCGGTGGTGGCTTGGTTAAAACTAGAAACTCGCATAGCAAGGTGAGTGATAAGACCTCCATAGACAATGGCAGTGTTCTTAGGATTAATACCTTTGGTTAACTGAACAACAAAATGATACGGTATACTAATAGACCATGGTTCATCACCATTCACATTCAAAAATCCTCCTAACATTTCTAATTCTACTCGTCTCACCAAATGAGGCTCAGCACGACCCATAAAGGTCCATCCCATGAATCTTTACCAGATTCTAATGGCGGGATGATGGATATGTTGGTGTGGTACATGGTCCCAACAAGAGACAGTGTAACACCCGTAACTGTACCCTATTTTTATAGTAAAAATATTTTACGGATACTTTTCAGCGAAATTTAGTTTTAGTTTAGAATTAATTTTTCCGAGTCGAATTTACAATTTCCGAGTTCGTATTTGGAATTTCCGCGAGTTTTCAAGTAAAACCCGTCTTAAGCCGTCTTTGACTTTTTCTTGACTTTTTCCCTCATACTCCCTCATACTACTCCTAACCTAATTCATACTCACACAAACACAACATTTCTTCTTCCTTAAGAAATCCCAAAACCCTTGCCTCCATTTTGATCCAAGCTTAGAATCCCAAAAGATTTATATAATCTTAGGTACTTATAAGGGATCTCATACCCGAAAAGGTCTGTCTTTGATTTCCGCTATGAAATTGGTAAGTATGGTTAGAAAAGGTCACCAAGTATACTTGTGTGTTGTGACTTCTTCATCTACCTCTTTGCCAAGTATTGAAGATGTGCCAAATGTTCGAGAATTCGTTGATGTATTCCCTGAAGATTTGCCCGGGATTCCTCCCGTGCGTGATGTTCAGTTCTCTATTAATCTTGTACCTGGTTCTGGACCCATAGCCATAGCTCCTTATCGTATGGCTCTTACTGAATTGAAAGAATTAAGGAAGCAGCTAGACGATATGATTGAAATGGGTTTTATTCGACCAAGTGCCTCGCCTTGGGGTGCTCCCGTTCTTTTTGTAAAGAAGAAAGATGGTTCTATGAGGCTTTGTATTGATTATCGTGAATTGAATCGGATTACAATCAAGAATAGGTATCCTTTACCAAGAATTGAAGATTTGTTTGATCAATTAAAGGGTGCTTCTACTTTTTCAAATATTGATTTGAGATCCGGTTATCACCAAATTCCTGTTCGTGATATCGATATTCCGAAGACCACTTTTAGTACAAGGTATGGTCATTATTAGTTTAAAGTGATGCCATTTGGATTGACGAATGCTCCCGCTATCTTTATGGACCAAATGAACCGCACATTTAGTGAGTATCTTGACACGTGTGTGGTGGTATTCATTGATGATATTCTTATTTTCTCTAAATCCGAAGAAGAGCATGCTATTCATTTGAGGATTATTTTGAGTGTTCTTCGTCGTCAGAAGTGGTATGCTAAATTCTCCAAATGTGAATTTTGGTTACCTAAAGTGTCCTTTCTTGGGCATGTAATTTCTAAAGAAGGTGTAATGGTGGATCCTTTGAAGATTGAAGCTGTGGTGGATTAGAAGAGTCCGACTGATATTAGAGAAATTCGAAGTTTTCTCGGTTTAGCTGGTTATTACCGTAGATTTGTCAAGGATTTCTCTAAGCTTGCTAGACCGAGGACTCAGTTATTGAAGAAGGAAACCAAGTTCATATGGAATGAAGCTTGTGAATCAGCGTCCCAAGAGTTAAAGAAAAGGTTAACTACCGCTCCGGTGTTGACTTTGCCTGAAGATGGAGTAGACTTTGATGTCTATTGTGATGCTTCTAAAATGGGATTGGGTTATGTTCTTATGCAAAGTAGGAAAGTGGTGGCTTATGCTTCAAGACCGTTGATAGTTCATGAAGTGAACTATCCTACTCATGATTTGGAATTGGCCGCCGTTGTTCATGCTTTGAAAATATGGAGACATTACCTAATTGGAGTTCATTGTCGTATCTTCACCGATCACAAGAGTTTGAAGTACATATTTACTCAAAGAGAGTTGAATATGAGACAAAGAAGATGGTTGGAATTGGTGAACGATTATGATTTTGAGTTATTGTACCATGAAGGGATGGCTAATGTTGTTGCCGATGCTCTTAGTACGAAAGCTTCTCATGCATTGAATGCTATGCGGGTATTACCCAATGATCTTTGTGCCGAGTTTCGATGATTAAAGTTGGAATTCGTGGAGCGTGGATTTGTTTATGTTGGTGCTATGACTACCGAACCTGTGTTTCTCTCTGAGATCCGCGAAAGTCAAGTTGATGATCTTACCTACAAGTCTATTCAAGCCAAGCTTCTTTAAGGTAAAGCTAAGGATTTCAAGTTTGATGATGAAGGTGTTCTTCGTTTCCATCGACGTTTATTTGTTCCTAATGCTCTTGATTTGAGGAAGCGGATTCTTGATGAAGCTCACCTTTCCCCTTATTCTATTCACCCCGGAGGTGATAAGATGTACAAGGATTTGAAGCTACAATTTTGGTGGCCGAACTTGAAGGGTGATGTTGTGTCTTATGTTGGAAGATGGCTTACTTGCCAACAAGTGAAGATTGAACACAAGAGGCCCGGTGGATTGCTACAACCTTTGGATATTCCGCTATGGAAGTGGGAATCTATTTCTATGGATTTTGTTATGGCTTTGCCGAGGACCGTTGGAGGTAAAGATGTCGTTTGGGTTGTTGTTGATCGTTTGACCAAGTGTGCTAGATTTATTCCGATCAAAGAAACTTGGAGTTTGGATCGACTAGCGAAAGCCTATGTTGATGAGATTGTTAGATACCATGGTGTTCCGAAGGAGATTATATCCGACCGAGATCCGAGATTGGAAAGCTTTGCAAGAAGCCATGGGTAGTAAGTTGTTGATGAGTACCGCTTTTCATGCCGCTACCGATGGTCAGTCCGAGAGGACTATTCAGACTTTAGAAGACTTTCTTAGGGCTTGTGCTCTTGACTTTCAGTCTAGTTGGGGAAAGAGTCTACCGTTGGTGGAGTTTTCTTACAACAACAGTTATCATGCTCTTTATGGAAGGAAATGTCGGAGTCCTATATGTTGGAATCAATTGAGTGATGTTCGTGACTTAGGTCCCGATGTTCTTGGTGAGACTGTGGATAATGTGAAGGTCATTCGTGATAGAATGAAAGCCGCTCAAGACCGTCAAAAGTCTTATGCCGATATCCGAAGAAGACCGTTAGAATTTGAGGTTGGAGATAAAGTGTTCTTGAAAGTATCTCCAATGAAGGGTGTTAAACGGTTTGGTGTTAAGGGTAAATTGAGCCCGAAATACATTGGACCCTTTGATATTGTGAAAAGGATTGGTGCCGTTGCTTATAAGTTGGATTTGCCCCCGAATTTGGCTAAGGTTGATAATGTATTCCATGTTTCTCAATTGAGAAAGTATGTTAGTGATCCAAGCCATGTCTTTCAAGTTGAAATGCCCGAGCTTGAACCGAATTTGTCCTTTGAAAAGAAGCCGATCCGCATCCTAGATCGCAAGGATAAGAAGTTGAGAAGTAAAGTGGTTCCTTTAGTGAAAATCTTGTGGAGACGTGCTAATGTCGAAGAAGAGACTTGTGAAACTGAAGCTTCTATGCGTAGTAAATATCCGAGTCTATTCGAGTAAGGTATCTTTCTTTCCCTCAAGTTTCGAGGGCGAAACTTTTTAAAAGGTGGGATAATTGTAACACCCGTAAATGTACCCTATTTTTATAGTAAAAATATTTTACGGATACTTTTCAGCGAAATTTAGTTTTAGTTTAGAATTAATTTTTCCGAGTCGAATTTAGAATTTCCGGATTCGTATTTGGAATTTCCGCGAGTTTTCAAGTAAAACCCGT
Source organism: Heliosperma pusillum (assembly GCA_022085475.1). Taxonomy (NCBI): domain Eukaryota; kingdom Viridiplantae; phylum Streptophyta; class Magnoliopsida; order Caryophyllales; family Caryophyllaceae; genus Heliosperma; species Heliosperma pusillum. The sequence continues at coordinate 7,027 of JAIUZE010041769.1, read as the reverse complement.
CTTAAGCCGTCTTTGACTTTTTATTGACTTTTTCCCTCATACTCCCTCATACTACTCCTAACCTAATTCATACTCACACAAACACAACATTTCTTCTTCCTTAAAAAATCCCAAAACCCTTGCCTCCATTTTGATCCAAGCTTAGAATCGTCATATCTCTTTCGTTTCTTGCTCAAACTCACGTAAGTTCGTCTTATTCTTCCCCTCTTAGTCTCCTCTATCCGTATTGATAATAAAATTACCGTCTTTCTCGCTTTTCAAACTTTCCGTCTTTCTCAAGGTGAAGTAAATTCATCTTTTATTAACTATTTGTAGGTGGTGACCTTCAAGATCCCGACTAAGACTATTTCTTAATCGAAGAGGACCTTGACGCGGAGTAAAGACGCAATAAGGTAACGGTGAAGGGTTACTCGATATCAGTTACGTGTATTATGTGATTTCTAGGCTAGTAATCGTATTTAGATTATGGTTAGTATGCTTAGGACTTGTGTTATAGTTGATGAATGTTGTTAGTTGAGATATTATATGAGAATGGATGAATTATGTTCGTAGATGATTGTTGTTGAATATTGAACATGGGTGAATGTTGATGATTTTCGTGCATATGGACCCCAGTCGGTCGACCGGCAGCCGGTCAGACCCCCGGCTGGGGCAGTGGCTATATTTATTGCATGTTACGTGATTTTTGAAGTAAGAAGTTGGTCTCAGACCACCGGCTGAGACACCCCTCTTTTCCTTCTTGTTTTTCATAATACCCATGGTCCCAGCCGGGTAGCCGGCAACCGGTCCCATTCACCGGCTGGGACACACTGACATTTCAATTTGGTTTTCATATGATGGTTAGCCTTAGCCGGTTGACCGGCAGCCGGTCCACCTGACTGGCTGGCCCCTGCTGGAAGTTCTTTGTAAATTTTGTTTACGGTTTTCATTTATAATATTTCCGATGGTTCATTTAACGTATAAATTTACGGAATGACTTTAATTATTAATGTTTTGAATATATGATAATTCATTCGCTTGTATCACATGTTTTGTGACGGTTTTTGGTATGTTCCACTTTGAGTCGGTTTTACAAATGATACGGTTTGAGCACTATTTTGTCTTGTGCTTTGTACTCTCATTCCCTTGGCTACCTCCACGTGCGTACGGCTGGAATGTCGGCACGGGGATGTATCCTACTGCTTAATTGCATGTGTAGTGGGCATACGACGACGTTGTTGGGAGTTGAACGCTTTGCGTTGATCGACCCGGCCGTCAAATGTTGTGTACTTGCGAGGTGGTCTTATTTGCATGTAGCGTACCACTTGTTATGTGGCTTGAGCTCTTTTCCGCCTCTTTCGTGAATTATTCTACCGAATTTGGGGTACTCGGCGTCTATGATTGACCGAGTCTTGGATGCGAAATGTTATCGCATGTCGCATCGGAAAATGTGATTCCGAGAATCTGGCCAGGTTTAGACTAGGACCGTATTATTATCGTCGTGCTACCAGGAGGAAATTAGTCTACATATACAAAATGTGATCGTGTATGCGTTCAGGGAAATGTGATCTCGTGGATGCCTTTTAATCATACTTGCCATGTACACGGTGCTAGTGCGTTTCATTTACCGTGAGAGATGTCGTCATTGTGTCGTTATGTTTGGATGAATGATTATATGATTGATCATTGGATGACTTGGCATGGTTTGTTTGTCGAATCTCAATCTTATCAAACTTATACCGCTAACGGTGAGATGTAAGCCCTAGTGAGCGTATTCGGTTGCCTAAGAGTGTCTTCCCCGAGTCTTTGTATAACATGATGGATTCGGATTTGTATTTCTTATGCTCTTATCATTATATATTGAATTGTCTATCTATCCTTATCGTATTTCACATGTATATCTATATACGCATGCTTTTACTTTTGTATTTCCTTTGATGTACGTTTAATGTGATATGGCTGGAAGAACCCGGAGTTACTCCCCACTGACTGTGGCGTTCATGTTTTTCATGGATGAACAGGTTGCTTGATTTGGATGGCTTTTTGCTTATGCTATTTTTGGTTCGGGTGTGAGCTAGCGGGCGTTGTCCCTGGAAGATTCACCTCTAGTCGTTAATTAGCTAGTTTGCTAATCACTTTGACATTGTTAACCTTTTGAGAGACTACGTCTCTTATCTTATAGTATTTTGTATTCGGTTTGTAATTTGACACTCCTCGTATACTTATCTTGCATGTATAATGGTTTTTAAAATACCGTATTTCCGCTTATTATATCACATGCTTGTATGTTTTATTTCCGCATTCGCGAGGGTTGTCACAGAGAGGGTAAGTCGAAATAGCATTCCAAAGCAGGCTAATATCAAAGCCTTCTGGAGGTGAGGTAACAGTGTTTTCAGAGGTGAGACCAAAATATCTAGCAAAGTTCTCTAAGTTCATATTATAATCATCATTAAACAAACGAAACTGAACTTGAGGCATGGTATTTTTATTTCTAGACCTATGCAACTCGAATGAGCTTAAAAATTCAAGGGTTAATTGAGGGTAGGTCTCATAACTAAAGTTCATGCTAGCATTCATACCTAGGCCCCTAAATAACACTTTAACATGCTCATAAAGTTTCATATGCCTTAAAGAAGAAACATTGAGGAACTTGGTAGCCCTCATACCTTTGCTTTTAAGTATACACCAATTTTGCCATTGCTTGTGTGAACTAAATTCTACATCCGGAAAGTTAGGATCATGCATAGCATTTCCTTGATTTTCGGGTTGATTGTTTGCTTCAAGCATTTCTATATCTTCTTCTTGTGCTCTACTACTCTCTCCTTGATTAGAGGTTCTTGCCCTCTTTGATTTCCTTAATGTAGGTGCCATTTTCTACAAATAACTAGTATTAAAACACTTCACAAATTGATAACATAAGTGTTATAATACTAAGCTTTAAGCACAAATTCAAGCATAGCAACCTTAGTGAAACATTGTCATGCCATCTTTTGAGCACAAATGGATGTCCTTAAGTATAACAATATGTCACTAAGATGAGCAACATACACTTAAATCATGAGTTTGGCTACTACCTAAGGGTACTAATGCTAAATTAACATGACAAGATCATAAGTTCATAGTATAAAGCATGAATTCAAGCATCATACTACCACTTAAGCAAAAGTTCTTAGCATATAGTAAAGATGAGTATCCTAATTAGCATATGGGCATCCAAATCATAGTAATCATCCTAATTAATCACTAGAATTCACTCTATAGCATGTAAGAATCATTAGAAATCCAATTGAAACAAGTTTTGCAATCAAAATCAAGAACCCCCAAAATTGAGTTAGGGTTTGTCCATGTTGGATTTCTGAAAAATAAAGAGAGATTGAAGTAACTAAAGTAGAAATAACTTACTTGATGATGCTTAGAAGTTGCCCTTGATGAACTATAGGAACAAATTTTGTAAGAAAAGACCAAGAATTGAAGGTTTTGAGAGAATTTTGAGCTTTGAAATTGAAGAACACGGGTATAAGGCAGCAAGCAAAGGGTAGCAAGTGGGTTTTATAGAATAAATTAGAGCAAAATACGAATCAGCCAATTTACCCGATCAGGTATATAGCAATCCGATCGGGGAAACTTGCTGGTCCGGTTTTTCTTTCTATTTTCTTTGCCACTTGCTCTTACCTTTTGGTTATGTCCTTGCACATACTTACTAACCTTAGTGATCTTGGAAACTTGGGCCAAGGATAGCTTCTTCTTGTCTCAATAGGTCCTCCGATTCTAAGTACAAAAAATGATATACTAGACACGCATAACAACAAGTAAAACGAAAAATTGTTCCTAACTATTACAACACAAAATCCAAAAATAGAGTCCAAATAAAATAGTCCAAATTAAAATCATTATCTAATAATTAAAAGAAAGAATGCATAAAGAAAAAGAAAAGAAAAAAGACGGGTTGCCTCCCGACAAGCGCATTTTTAAGTCATGCTAGACTATGTTTTGCTATCCCTCCTTAAGCCTTATGAAGGGATTTAAGCTCCTTGTAGCTGGATTCGTCCTTGAATTTCCTCATTTACCTTTTGCCAACACCTATCACTCCAATTCTTCATCCTTGGTGGAGCTCTCACCTTTCCCAAAAAGATTTTCGAAAGGTTTGTCACCGATTGTGACTACCAATGGTTCTTCACTCTCTTGGCAGGTTTGGCTAGAACTTGATAGGGTCAATTCTTCTAATCTCTTTTGAAGAGACAAGATGGTTGATGTGAGCGAGCCTAAAGCAGAAGAGAAGTATGAAACAATGGTCTCTTGGGTTTGGCACACTTCTCTCAACTTGGCATCTACTAGACTGTTTTGAAAAGGTGAGTATTGTAGTGTATGTGATGTATTAATAGGTTGAGTTTGGCGAAATTGTGGGCAAAAAGGGTTTAAGGGTGTGAGTTTGTTCCCATATCGTTGAGGTACATGCCTTATCCCACCACAAAGTTCACATGGTGTTGCTATTGAGGTAAATGGGTTGAAAACTTTTGGGCGATATAAAGTGCTTTTTGGGGTGGTTTTGTCGGATTGAACGGGACAGGCTAAGGAAATTGTAGTGTCAACATCATATGAAGTTTCCACTCGACTCTTCTTTCGCTCTCCCCCATTGGTTTGTGAACCTTCCCCTCTTTCTTTTTGTGAATTAGTTGATAAGTTTGACATATTGGTTCTAAATCTAAGGTGAAAGGCAATGACAATCTCCTCCCACAGCATAGGTCTTGTGGCTTCCTTTAAACGACGGGTGAAGCACCATTTAGCTTCTCCCTTTAGTGATAAAGGAAAAAGTGTTTCTCTAATTTCGTTTTGGGTGATTCCCTCCCTCATAAAGGTTTGACACAATTCGCAAAAGGTTTGAAAATGGTGTGACGGGTTTTCGTTTGGTTTTCCACTAAATTGGTTACCCTCAATGAGAGCAATCAAAGTCAAATGGACCCTTAGGATCCCACTAGCGAGCTCAAAAACCCGGTACCTTGGATCTTCCCTTGTTAGTACCATTTTTGTCTACCTACAAGAAAAACACAAAAGAGAAAGTTAGTAATGAATTAGGTACGGTTGCACCTAAAAAATGGTAAAATTTTTAAACAAAAACCAACAATACATAGATAAACAAAACCGTGCTCCCTGGCAACGGCGCCAAAATTTGATCGGTTATGTCGCGGTCCCGATACAAAAATAATTACCCGCACTTAGGCTAACAAAATAAGGAATGTAATTAGGGCAGTAGGGTGTCGATCCTCAGGGAGTACGTGTTAACTATGAATTGCTATGGATTGATTTTCATTTAAGTTCGAGTCATTTGAGGTGGTTGTCTAAACTATTAACATAAAATAAAATGACAAGTATAAAAATGACGATATGTAAAAGACAAATATGTAAATTGCAGAATGCAAAACTCAAAACAGAAGACTTACCCGATCGGATTGTCACGTACCCGATCGGGGAAGTTCTCTGATCCGAATGACAACAATTAAGTTCTAACTAAAGACGATATTTAAATGACAATATTGAAAGGCTATCTAACTAGACTAATAAACTAGATAATAATAATAAAGTAAACTATCTAAGAACGGAAATAGAAAGACGATAAAGTAAACTAACTAGATAACAATAAAATAAACTATCTAAAACGGTAAAATATACTAACTAATCAAATTGAAATAGTGAAAGAGAAATACATGTAAAACTAATTAAAAGTTTCATTGATACCAACATTAGCATAACTATGATTGTCTAGGCCTTGTAGCGGGATATTCCTTTCGGATTCGTACTGACCTTTTAGTGGGTCCTAACGTCCTCTCAGCATGGTTAGGTCACTAAACCCCTATTGGCATTCCTAATTCCCATCCCAACTCTCGTTATAAAGATAGAAATTGACTAATACAAACAATTGTTTATGGCCACTAAACATAGTTATAGAATTTGACACAACCAAAGGAAGAAACAACTAGATGGTTCAATTGGTATCTACTCTTCTTTTAATTCATTTAACTCGTAAATCATTTCAATATTACAACTCTATTTATTTTATGTACACAATGTTAATCTTACAATATTAAATCTAATTTATATGATCATGTGATTAAGTAAATTAATAAGAAAAAGATGTATGAAATTAAACTATGAAATATAAATACTAAAGTGATTATGGTGATTATGTTAATAATGATTTTAGTGATGAATTCTATGATTATATGATTAGGTAAAATATAATGTGACATGCTAAATAATATTTTGGTTTTAACTAGATTAGTTTTAGATTGATTTCCTAACAACAACAATATGAAAACAATACTAATTAGTTTAAGGTTCATGATGAAAATTGCATAGTAAAAGATAGAGAATTACCGAGTTTGGAATATGAATATATAAGAACGAAAGCAAAGAACAAATATCCAATAACAAAAGCTATGAAAACACTAGAGAAACACTAAGAAATAAACTATATTCTAAAACTTGTAAGAAAGAGGTAAACTATGAAATGTGTTATTGTATGAAAGTATGCTAAAAGATAATAAGAAGTTGTGTAGTATGTGATGATAATTGTGTGTGATGATCATTGGCTTTTATAGGGCTGCATGGCTGCTGATCCCTTGTCCAAATTCATACCCTAGTCAAAGCATTAATGCACTCATTTAAGCTCGGTTGAAGACGAGCCAAGTAACGTCCAATTGCAGAAATACCCGATCGGGTAAATGGTAATCCGATCGGGTAAATGTGCAAGATGGATTCTTCCATCTTTTCGTCTTAGGCACGGAATCCTATGCCTTGGTCGGTCACTGCAATAAGGAATAAGCTGGGCAGATCTTCTTTTGACTTGGGGTGAGATGTTCTTTTGAGTTTCAAGCCAAAGTCCAAGATGAATCCAATTGAGAGAAGGATGTAGCGGCATCGTGATTATCAAATCGTGAACTACGCTATCATCAATCTTGAAAAATCGTATCGAGTGCCTTTGGCATCCAATAGCAGGAAAATATAGGCAAAAACGCTTCCTTCATTAAAAACGAGTCAAAACACGCAAAAA